>KN494294.1:0-13263 GCA_000787155.1 Scartelaos histophorus | reverse complement strand
TCTTTCCCTGATGGTATGTCCAAAATCATCTATAACAGATCAGTTTTATTTGACGGTCTGAATTTGTCTTAATACTTTCTTTTTATTAAATCTTGTGTCAGATGTTGGTTCAAACAACAGCGGTTACTACGACCTGCAGGCTGTGCTCACTCACCAGGGCCGCTCCAGCTCCTCTGGACACTACGTGGGATGGGTCAAGAGGAAAGAAGGTAAAACTCACAAATATTTAAAACAATTTCTAAATAACATATTAGTCCAAGAAAGGTTATGGAATAATATTTTAAACCAGAACCTAGTAACCTTCAGTGTTAAGGCCAGTGTTTGCACTTTGGATTTAAGCAACACATCTTCAGGAGCCTGTGATCAATAGGCTCTATTCATACTTACTGGAAGACGTTTGGAAGCATGCGAATGACGACTTCCGGTGTAGTTAACGACACTGGGGATGTGATAAAAGCAGCAGCATCTTCACACCTAGCCAAAGCTTTCCATGGGGGACGGGACTCTAATCGCACCTTCATCTTTTTATTTTTTTTATATGATTAAGTTATTTATAATTATATTACACACATAATATGGAATTTATGAAAGAGAAAAAAAGAATACAGTGACATCTAGATGAAGAAAACTGGACCATTTTTTCAGTTTTCCCAGATTCGCCAAAAGAGCCCAAATGAAGTCGTCATCCACATGTTTCCAAACGTCTGCCGGTTTTGTGACGTAAGCATGAATAGAGCCCGTGTGAGCGTTCATGTTCCTGTTAAGGTGTTTGAAGGTCAGCAAAAAGGTAGAGTGGGTAACTGAAAAACTGTTTGTTAGCTTGTGGCTGTAAAGTTCTAACTTGAATAGTTTCAGGTGAGCTTGTGTTCAAATAAAGCCCAGATTAAAGCAGAACTTGACTAATCAATATGAAAATGGCAATATCATCTTTTGGTGTAGTATCTGAACAAAAACCATGACTAAATCCAGATTCCCTTTCTGATGGATTTTCACTGTCTCTATGTAAACACATGGTGGCTATGTGGGGGTTTAAATCCAGTGTAATGCAAAAAAACGTCTATGCAGACTAAAAAGACAGTGATGTACGGCGAAGATAATGGGGTCACAACAGTAGATTCACTTTGTTGATATATGAAGTTTCACAGTAGAAATGTTCTGACAGCTCCTGAAGGCAACAGGTGTTACCTGTCCTCCCATTGGAAAGAATAACATAAACTGAAGTGTTTAATTTTGTTTTTTCAGGGGTTCTGCAGTGTGAGTGATTGTGTGGCCTTTTTTAATAGGCTCTGTGTTGGAAATGTAATCAATATTTTTTCCCGAAATTCTTATCTAAAGCTTGCAAAAAACGTCAAATTAAGTACATCACTGCTTTTCACAAGTTTTCCCTCTGTATTTATAAAACCAGTGTCTAAAGTTCTGTTACTTAAGTTGGACTTTAATCTGAGCTTTAGCTATCATTTTGTATTGTTTTTTTCCTCATTTTATCATTAGTCATTCTCACCTTTTTGTGTTTTCATATTGATCACAGGCTCTTGAGAATATATTGCTTAAAACCCATTTTGTATTTTTTTAATAGTTTTAAGTCTAGCTTAAAACTTTTATGGGGAGTGTTTGCTAATGTGTGCATTGTGCCACCATGGTAACTGCTGAACATTCTACCATAGCCAACACATAGTACCCCCCCCAGTGAATTATCATTTTTTTTATTTGTTTTGTTCTGTCAGATGAGAATATATTGTTAAACCCTATTTTGTATTTTTTAATATAGTTTTAAGTCTATCTTAAAACTTTTATGGGCAGTGTTTGCTAATGTCCGCATTGTGCCACCATGGTAACAGTTGAACATTCTACCGTAGACGAAGTACCAGTTACGTACCCTTTACATATCAGTGCTGCAACCGGAGAGTTTTAAGTCACTGCTGGAAATGCACTTTTTTACAGAGGCTTTTAACTCAAGTTGATTTTCTCTAGTTGTATCCCTGTTTTTAACCTTGTTTTATTGTCTTTACTTGTATTTTATTCATATGTTTACTTGTATATTCTCATACGGTTTTATGTCTTTTGTTAAGCATTTGGGGCAGCATGTCAGTTTTTAGATGTGCTATATAAATAAAATAAATAAATATTGAATTATACTAAAGCTGCACTGACATGTTTTTTTCTATTCTATTTATTTTCAGATGAGTGGGTGAAATTCGACGATGACAAAGTGAGCGTAGTGTCCCCGGAGGACATCCTTAGACTGTCTGGAGGGGGAGACTGGCACATAGCTTATGTCCTGCTCTACGGCCCACGCAGACTCGAGATCATGGACCAGGAGCAGTAACTGTACAAAGACCCCGTCAGCACCACCACCATCACCATCACGGCCATTTCAAAGCACTGTCTCCACACGTGCAATACAACCGGTGTCTTTAAACGTGCACTGGGCAACTTTTCTGGTGGAGCGTCTGTCACCTGCTTGTCCCCGTGGAGATGTAACTGCTTTGCCTGGGATGTTCCATGGTATGACTTAAATGCTTGATGGGTTTAGTTTTTTGTTTTGTTTTTTAATGAGGAATGTAACAATCACTGAAATATCGTATCATCAAAGTAAACAGTAATATCGTGAGCCATCACAAGATATCGAATTACAAGTCTCTTTGCTTAGATTAATAGTTATGACACAGCAAAAACAGAGGGAACTACATAGACCATGATCCTTTGCTTTGTTGCTCTATTACAGTGCAGACTACATGAAGAAGTAATTGTTATAAGCACTTCTAAATCTAAGTTCTTTGGATTAAATCTTGTCAAGGGATTTAAAGAGGAAAAAGCAGCAAATTCACAGATTTGTTGACCTCCACAAAATTTCGTAATATCGCACCGAGAGCTGTATATCGTGAAAATATCATACCAAGAGATTTGAATATCACTACATCTCTAGCATTTATTCACTACGGGTCTTTCCGTTGCTCAAAAATACAATAATTCCTTCTGTGAATGGGGGCAACTCTCCACAGATCTGACTTGTAATATAGCATATAAGCTCTAACCTGCTTGTGTCCTTCATGATAGGCAGGTTTACTCTAATCTACACTGTGGAACATTCTAGATAAAGGAATAACATCTCCATGGAGACAGGCAGCAGACCCTCCACCAGAGAAGTCCCGCAGTGCACCTTTAAACATTTGATTACCTTAATTTTGATGATTATTTTTTTGTAACCTACACAAATACTTGTAAAAGAATTGTCATATGTTGTTAAATATTAAACTATTGTGGGCTTTGACAAAACTGAAGCACTCTCTGGACTGTAGCCTTGAAGAAGGTTTTTAAGTCTATCTTTGCAATTTCATTAAATGTTTTATACTCATTGTACATTGTTGAAGCATTTGATTGAGGTGATCATATTATAAAGCAGTAATTATATCAGAACAACTGCAATAGACATGTGATGAGTTGTCTAAGATTTCCACATGAAACGGACTGCCCTTTCGCACTTAAGTTTGAGTTAAAACGTATTTGATGTTCTTTCTGCCAAATTTTCACCAATGTTTTTTTTTTTAAAGAGGTGTGTGGAGGGTTGGCTCAGAGAAGGTGCCTTTGTGGTTAACAGCAGAGAAATAAAGCTTCAATATTCAATTTTTCTCAAACTTTGTCAATGGTGTTTTCAACCTCAATTTACGCACACATGCATATCAGTGGTATGAAAGTGGTAATCCTTGTTTATTGTGCTGTTTTATCTAATACCACAATGAAGACCAAATATTTTCTTGAACAAGGCAAGATTTTGACATACTAAACTGTTGTGTCCTTAGGCAAGGCACTTCATCCACATTTGCATGAATGTTGGTATGAATGTTAGTCTGAGTGTTAGTGGTTGGTGGTGTGAGGTGCTGGTTTGTTGAAAGTTGATACATAAATCCACTGATCAGTTAATGTAATTTTGAATGCATAAATTGTGCAGTTCAGTTCTTAACTTTGGCCTCACAACTTTCTATTTTTGCTGTAGTTATAAAACTGTTTTTTAGAACTGAGATCATAATACGAGTTTTGTATTAAAACAAACTTACTCCAAGCCTGAACTGATCTACCACTCGGAGGGATAAACAATGTAAATAGTTAAAATTAGATTAGTTTTTTTTGGTTTTCTGTTTCATCATTTTGGCTTCAAAGTATCAATTATCTGGCAAAAATATAATAAGCTACACATCACTGGTCAGTGTGAAATGTTTGAGAACCACTGCTCTACATCCTGTAGTCTTACTACACACTCATCATTCTCTATTGATTCACTTCTGACTTTGTAATCAAATCAGCTTTCAGAATTCATAAAATTTCAACCCATTAGTAAAAAAAAAAACATTTATTGTACATCTCTAATAGGAAACAGTATTTAAACAAACTACATACAAAACATTTATGACAATGGTGTTTGGTAAGAAAAGACATTGCTGCTGCGTTAAAACTACGCTTCAGTGAGTCCTTCTGCGATGTGTGAAAACCCGGCTGCGTTTAGAGCTGTGACCAGGCTCTCCACTGTGGCCTGGGGCCCCTCTCGGTCCTGCCAGGCCACCAGCAGAAGTTTGGCTTGCATCTCCACATCTTCACTGTCGGCTTCGATCTCTCTGAGTTCTGAAGCCTTCATCTCCAGCTGAGAGGCCAGGGTCTTCCACTGCGCCCCCAGTTTAGACGCCATCTCGTCCATCTGCTGGTTTGTCACGAGTTTGGTCTGGATGCCCTGCACGCTTGGGCCTAGAATGGAGCAAATGTAAAACAATCAGGATACAGAGAGGCACTGACTGGTTTTATAATGGCAAAACATTATTATAAAGTTAATAGACAAGTTTAAAACTGTGCTGTGTAACATGAAAATGTTACTGCTTTGTCTAAAATGTTCCACAGTATAGATTAAATTCACCTATCACAAGGGAGACAAAGGGGGTTACAGCACCACGCAATGTTACAGTTCAGACCTACGGAGAGTCTCCCCTATTCACAGAAGGAATTTTTGAGCAAAAGAAACACAAATTAATAAATACTTGATGGAAATGTTTTAATGTCATACGATGGAACATTTCAGGCAAAGCAGTAACATTTCCATGGAGACAAGCAAGTAGCCAGCCCTCCACCAGAAAGTTGCACCTTTAAACAGGCCCTGTGTTTAATTAGTCACCTATTTTTTTTATTTATAATTAGCCTTGTAGACACGATTATTCTAAACATTTGAGATTTTTAAAAATTTTTTTTCCCACATAAAATGTAACCAATTCATAGCTACCATCTGTCATTAGATTTGCCGACCTGCCCATGTTGTATTCTCACATATCACCACTAGATGCTGTCTATGTTACTTCTGTCCAGGCTTTGGTCTGATAAAAGAAACCAGGTAGCACAGGTGAGTCTGAACAAAGGTCAGGTGAGGGTGAAATATGCTTAACATCTGTCATCTACTGGTAAAAAAAGTAAACTTGCAGATAGTAGCTTGAACCTCAAAAAATACACATGGGGGCTTCTTGATAGACAACATTTCTAACAGTACAAGAGTATTCACCTATGGAAGCCAAAATCACACCACTAACTTCTGGACCAGTTGAACTTTTCTATCGACAATGTTTTTTTTTTTAATGTCTAAAGGTTTGATTTGAATCGTTAACCTTCTGATCACTAACACTACCAAATATGCGTCTAAGCTACTAAAAATTCAAGTGAGCAAAAATCAGTTAAGCTGTATGTGCACACAAAATAAAAATCTTTGAAAAATATTAAAGTGTAAGACTCACTATCATTGCTCTCTTTGAGGAGATTGTCTCCATTGTCGTCATCGTCCTCTTCTCCGGTCTTTATTTCCTCTGAGGGGATGTCTTTCTGCAATAGGAAACAGACAGTGTTATCAGCTGATTGTCCAATGTCACACATAAACATACAACCAAAGATTCTTAGCGCACTGACCGGCAGCTCCTTGGCCAGTTTGCTGACCATAGAGTCCAGGTAATCGGCCAGACTCTTGTATTTCTGATTCGTCGGTTGGAAGAAGTGTGGGCTTATCCTGGACAGCAGCCGCAGCGCCCTCCAGCCGTAGTTTGGGTTACGCACAACTCTACAGATCAAAATTCAACATTAATTCAGTTGGACAATGTCACGTTTTTGGGTTTAGATCCCGCCACCTACTTGTCTTTGTGGAAATATTACTGCTTTGCCTAAAATGTTCCACTGTTTGGCACTAAACACATTTGTATCTATTCAGTTACAGGTGTTTTATTGCACAGAAATAAGACTGCAAGATTAATCCAAATTTAATAGAAATCACAATTTGAATGGATGCAAATCACACGTTTTCTTCCATAAACTACAAAATCTCCTGTTCTATTCTGCATAAAACGGCGAACCCTGTAGTTTCGATCTGTAAAAACATGTTATGAAATGTGATTCTTGTATCAGTTTAATTTCATAGTTCATATTTCAGTCATTTTGTTTATTTGTCATGGTGATAGACAGGTTTAATGCCATACAAGAGCATTCCGGGTAAAGCCGTGAGATCTCCACCACGAAGGTCACACGGTGAACCTTTTAGACATAACTATTCCCAGTGAATCAAATCCAAAGTACTGACTTGTATTCCTCCTCCACCATGTTGACGGGGTCGGCCTGTTCGATGGCCTCAGCGAAGAACTCATCCAAAGACGGCATGAACTCTCTGGAGTAGAGCAATGTTAAGCACAGTTAATAAGTATTCATATAAATCAGTTAAAAGATCCAAAATGACAAATCTATGAAGTGTGGACAACTCACCTGGACTCAGACTTACAGGCCTCCATGTTGTCAGGATTCAGGTTCCACAGACGTGTTAACTCATCACTGAAAACAGGAGAGAGGTTTAAACCAAAAACAATATTGGACAAAAAATAAATAACAGGAAAAAAGGGGAGTAGCAGGATATATGATACGATAATAATGTCATGACAAAATCCATACAAATAATTCAATATAAATTTAACTTTAAAAATAGACAAAGGTAAAAGTAGATTTTGAATTCATTTTGGTTGAAAAAAGCGCCCTTCCTTACGGTTTGCTTACTCTAACTCTTATTTGGTCTGGAGGACATTCTTGTCTTCATGGAAATGTTCTTTTGGAATAAAACATATGGAAAATGTTGGTTTTAACTTTCTATTTCCATTGAATTATGTAGGTGATGTGCCAAATCTAAACGATTGTGTACTGTACCTCCAAGTACTATACTGTAAAAATCTTTCATTTTGAATGTATTATTTGCATAAATGTTACTTTTGTAATCACAGTTTCAATGACTGATTTGCCATTTCGCTGACATCAAACCTACTTTCCCATGAAAATCTTGCGGTCGGGGCCTTTTCCGAGGAAGTCTTCTGGAGCGGCTCTCTTCCTGGTCGGTCTCTTGGGCTTCTCGTCCACACTCCTGCTCCACACAGGGACATGTTACTTCACTGTGTGCATGTAGGGTGTCACAATGCTAACATTTCAAACTTGAAAATTGATACTGTGGAATAGACTCAATATTCAATACAGATTCTGATACCACAAAACAGATAATACAATGTCACTTTCAACATAAACAGAAATAATGGTGCTTTGTTTCATATTAAAAAGCCTTACATCTGTGTAATCCCTCAGTGGTCCATGGGCGTCTACTAGACTACTGTGGTTTTAAACTTGTTCTGATTCAGCTCAAGATCATTCTAAAACTATTCAGGAAAGGTTCATTTCTGCCCTGTGAATGTGACTTTTTAGTGCTCATATGAGGATCTAGTTCGATACTAACTTGAGTAACTTTTGACAACCCTACTGTTTGCTGTATATTTGTGTAAAACAGCAGTGGTACCTCTCTCTGACGAAGCTCGGACAGCCTTCATTTTTCCACGAGTTCCAGTTGTCTTCTGAATCGAGCATGTGCTGTCGACATATTTTTGAAACATTATTTTGCAAATAGAAGCACAAATGTTGGGTAAAAAGAAGCACTTTTTTACCTCGACCATTGAGGCAAATTTGTCTCCATCTGGTGGAATCTCCTTTAGAAGCTACAAAACACAGGAGAAGAATGAATAAAGTGAGAAAAGAAAATTGCAAACAAAACACAAAAACTATTATGACAGAATTTTGTTAGAAGAAGTGAAGACTGGTGCAGCTCAAGATAAACTTTGACTTAGACAAACTTTATTGATCCACAGGGGAAATTATTTGGACATAGTAGCTCATAAAGGTGGAACAACAGATCAAACATTACTAACTGTTATTAACACATTTTGCTGTATTTGGATACCAGCATTCAAAATGTCCATAGACATTTTATAATATTTCAAAAAGTGAACTGTGAAACAATCAGATAATGTGCAGGGTCACAACTGGTCAACTGATACTTTTTGCTGAAAATCTAATTTCCAGATGATCTAAAAACTTTACTTTGTGCATTGTGTCACCAGTAACTGATCATTTTCTGCCAAACACATACATGTAGAACACCCCTATTGTGAGGTCACGGCAAAGTATCAATACATGTATCACTCTACAATGTCAGAATACGCTTATATGAAAATTCTCTGAAGTGAAAACACAACCCAGAGATCTATAGAAAACACAGAATGAAAAATAAAAACTTGACGTACCTGGTAAACCAATTTGGTCGTCTCTTCAATCCACGTTGACTGATCATCATTGAGAACACAACTGGAGCTGTAATCAGACAAAGCAAACACCAGCATATTATAATGTACAAGTACATAAAGCTGCAACTTTTGGTTAGGGGTCCTGCTTGTTTCTTTGGAAATGTAACATGGTCTGGTTTGGTCTCCATGAAGGTAGAAAGGTTTAATCCCAGACTGTGAAACATTCCAGGCAAAGCAGTAACATCTCCATGGAAAAAAGCGTTTGACGGACCCTCTGCCAGAAAAGTTACACAATGTACCTTAAGTGGGTGGGGAGTGTGTTACCTTTTGAACTTGACTTGTCCTTTGAGGTACTGGAAGAGGATGAGGTACTGCAGGAGAATGTGTCGTCTGAAATTACTGTCACTGAGCTGGAGGTCCATGAGCTGCACAAGAGCAAAGAGACAATTTAAAATATAAAAAATTTAATTCCAGACCTAAATCAATTATAAAATGTCTTTGTATTGTACCATCTGGCAAAACCTGACATTCCAACCAACCAACGTCATCTGAAATAACCACTATACCTGAAAATATTACTCTATTTCAGATCTATGTTATAATCAAAAACATGCCTGAAGTTGTATTTCATTCACACATGTTTAACACACAAATCCTGCATATTTAGATGTAGATCTTCTCTAAAACAGAAAACACCGTGTTCCACCTTGTGATGTCATGTGGTAATATAGGTCCCAACTGGGATTTTAAAACTCTCCACACCTTCACTAAAATAATTTGGATGACAACAAACTTGGAATTGATGATCTCTACTGAACTAAAAGAAAAAGGTAGATGTTAATGTGAAAACTACCACTTCATGACATCACAAGGCTGAACAGTGCATTTTGAGGTTTGGAGATTGGAGATTTGGAGATAAAGGGTTGCTCAAACATGTGTGAATGAAACAAAATGCAACTCCAGTATGTTTAGGCATTAGGTAACATAATACCATGTCTTATAACTCATAAGCTCAAAAGGATCCATTAGGTGTAATACAGGACCTTTAATAATCCCAATGCGTTCTTACCTTTTCACTTGTGAGAAATTTGGCGAAGTACACATGTTCTCCATTAGAGGCCCTCAGCTCCTCCAGTTTCTTCTTGGACGCCTGCATGTCGTCCAGTTTGAAGCTCTTGAAAACTGTCAATGTGTCGTCTGAATACTGGAGAGGAAGAAGTCATCATAAAAATCACATTGTTAGTTATGATTATCACATAGTACAGTTTCATCGTGATATTTTATGCTTCAATATATCATATTTTTTCGTATTTGTTATTTTGATGTCATTCTTTTTCTGTGTTGTGTCTTACCTTCACAAACATCATCCAAGAGACTTTATCATAACACTGCACAGGGTTCCTGAAGAAGTCCTGCAGAGCCCAGAACTTCCTGTACAGAGTGTAGTCGATGGGGATAGAGCTGTGCAAAAACAACATCAACACATTTAAAGTTGCAGTGTGAAACCTTTTTAGATTTGTGTTGCCAGTATTTAGATTTTTTTTTTTTGCTTGAATCTTCCTGCTAAGAATTTTAAAACAAATTCCTAGAAAACACAATTTCATTTTAAAAGAAATAAAGAATGCCTTTGGTAAATACAGAAAGACACACAAATATTGTCAAAGTTTTGAGAATGGCTGTACAGTTTTTTTTTTCTAAATGATCAACATGTATTCAACATTTTTATTATTTAGTCTAAAATAATTAAATAAAAATGTATAGCAGTCAAAATATAGCATATAGTGTTCAATTATTAAAATAAATTACACAAGAAAAATAGCACATGTTAAATAATTTAAAATCATTTTACCAAGGCGCTGGTCCCTCTTCCTCTCCCATCTCTCCTTCTTCTACTTCCATCCCTTCCTCCTTCTCTTCTGTGTGCTGGAAAAGAGACAGAAAAATACATTTGCAAACTTAATGTTGTGTAGCATGTAGTCTGTGTTTAGATGCATCCGATTTAATTTTCTATATGTATTCTACAGACAAATACAAGATTAAACACACTGTACTGGAACGCGGACATGCTTTTAACTCTTACACTGACACTTACCTTTTGGCCGAAGGTGCTTTCTTGTTCATTTTTGTTAAAAACTGTAATATTTTCTAGATTAAACTGGCTCTGCAGATTCAAACCTGAAGCAAACAACCAATAACAATTTAAGCATTATTGTTTTGTTTCACATGTTGAAAATTTATGTTATTTGGTGCTTACCTGATTTTTCGGACAGAGGGAAAAGACGAGCTAAAAAGAGCTGGATGCGCCCACAGAAAACGGTGTTCTGAGATTTGGACAGCCTCCTTAACAAATCTAAACATAAAGCACAATATATATGCATCACAAAGTTTTCATAGTTTCATAATTGTTTTTTTTTTGTATCTTTAAAGTAAAGTAGTCTTGAGTTCTTTTTTAAGACAATACAGTAACGCGTGTTTACCTTGTTGACATGTTTCGGCTGCTGCTGCTGCCATCCTCAGAACCGCTAGCAGCCGAAACATGTCAACAAGGTAAACACAAGAAGTTTAAAGTAAAGTAAAGTTTAAAGTACTTACCATTGCACATTCTTAACAAGTAATTTTTGCCGGCTGTGTAAAAGGTATTCTGGAAGAGAGAAAGTCATGACATGTGAATCAACATTAACAAAAATAAAAACAGACAAACAAAAGTAGCTGATTTGTTTTTATTTTTATTTTTTTTACAGCTGAGCAATTAATTACATTTTAATCAAATCTTTATTGATATTTGTTAATGAGGAAATGTTTATATTTTTTGTGTTGCAGTTGATTTAAAGTCTGACTTCTTTATGTTCAAGAAACTGATACTAAAAGCTACTGTATTGTAAAGGCAAGTAGGGCTGGGCAAAAATGTCATATTGCCCAGTACCAGTTGCAATACAATTCAGTAAAATATTTTTGATGTTTGATGTAATTCAGAAAAAAACAATACAGTAAAACACACTATATGCAAGACAGAATACCAAGATTATCAAGTGGCAGTGTCAACATCGTGTTAAATTTACCGATTTCCAGGTGGACACGTTCTCCTCCACAAAGGTGAAGATTTTGTCACATTGGTCCAGAGGGAGGCAGTCTAGAACATCGCCGAGCAGGAGGAAGGGGGTAGTTGCAGAGCAGATACCTGGGGCAAAATGTCAAAACCAGTTATATACATACAGTGGATCATTCCAGACAGTCCTTCCCCTGACAAAAAAGAGTTAGAATAGTGCGCCTTTACACAGGGCCAATGAAGACATTTTAAGGGTATTCAATTATGTACAGTGAGTATAGAAAAAAAACTATAGCGTAATATGTTACCCTCTGTCACTGCATCAATGCTCAGATCAATGAGAGCCAAGTATTCATCCACATTGGTCTTCAGCTCAGTCTGTAAACAGGCAACATCAAAATGAAATACAACAGTTCCCACATATCCCTGTATATATGTAGACTCTTTTTATACTTACAATCTGGTCTCCAAGGACACATCGGAGAGCTTGGTCCAGAGTAGTTTTCTTTTCTGTTTCACTAAATGGCGAAAGAAAAATATACACAACATATTAAGCAAACCGCACAATGAAAGAAGAACAATATTAGCATATAGTATGGCAAAAGATAAACAAAGCAAGCATATTTCAGTCATGATATTGTACTAGAGAACAAATTCAATTGAAACCAAGGACTTCAAGAAATGCTTAAACTGACTGGGATACAAATTTGAGAAATATTTGCAATAAATTACTTTTCATTTATGCATTGGATCTTTCCTTGCCTTTTCCTTGACAAAAACCTTCAAAGAATGGCATGTGTTCAACAACTCTGTTCTACATTGATATATATACTTGACAAGCAGGTAGTGTAAGAGTATAGTAAATAAGTAAAATCAAACATAGAGTTAAACTCACATTAGTAACTGAGAAGTTACTGTGTTATTTAAAGCTTTTATCATTATTATATAACCTTGAAAATATATTGATATCCATAGATTAGTTAGCCGTGTCACTGATTAAATTATATATATGCACTAAAACAAGGAACCAACGTTGGTCACTTACTTGCCGTTCATCTGGTTGAAAGTGTTAGTTAGATGCTTGCAGCTTTTAGCAACCAGTGCATGTTTAGCAGACGCCTGGAAAAGACACACAAAACAGTGAGGTTTAGCATTTAGCTCCCCGATGCTAACGGCTAACGAAAGTAAATGTGAGCAAATAAAAGGCGTAACAGAAAAACTAATTCAGCGTTATGAAATGTCTGTATGTGTAGTATACATCGTATGAAGGGGATGTGAAAAAACAGCGATCTGAGCACGTATTACCGCAAATTTGTCTTTAGCCTCGACAAAATTAAACAAGGAGGGCGACATCTTTGCAACCGGAAGTGCTCTCCAGCGGGGGAGGTGGGTTGCCAGGTTGGAGGAACAATTTCCAGATTAAACACTGTAAACACTGAACAAATAACAAAATAAAAACATAATTTTATGTTAAGTATTTATTAATGTCATTATTTACAATAGCGATAATAACAATAATAATACTAATAACATTACAGCGTTGGAATGGAACAAAAGTCATGATACATTTCAAATGTATTGTTATTATTATTATTA
>KN494293.1:51988-79248 GCA_000787155.1 Scartelaos histophorus | reverse complement strand
TTTGTCATGATTACAGGTGAGGCAGTGAAGGCAGTGAGGCAGTTTTAAGAGTAGTTTCAGTGTAGTTAGCTATAAGGTCGTGTCCGTGATTTCAGACCTGGAATTGCCCATCTCTACTGAGCTAAAAGTAAAAGGAACAGTTAACTTGAATCTACCACCACATAACATCATAAGGTGGAACAGAGCATTCTGAGTTTTGGAAATGTAGACAGGCTAATAAACCAGGATTACCCAAACATGTGTGAGTGAAACAAAACATAACTCCAGGTATGTTTTTGGTGAGGTAGCAACATAACAGCTTAAAGTTCATAATAGTACATTTTGCATAATATTAATTCTCAAAACTCAAGCTGCTCATTTACTTGTGTAGTTGTTGTGGCCAGAAACTGTAGCCAGAAACTGCATCAGATTACATTACATTTTGTGAATATTAGATTGAATATTATGTTTTATAATAAATGTGAAAGGATTAAGAAAAATGTATATGAATGTACTGAAGTAATCGTAGTCAGAAATGTTGTAGTAATCAAGTAAGCAGTCAGCAGCCATAAAGGTGACAGACACATTGTAAAAGCTCGTCAACATGTGTTAAATTCAATGGGAATGAATAGGATTTGTGCCCTAGATGGGGTCATCCAATTAACCTTGTGACTTGGCCCCTAATGTATTTCCCCATAGCAACAATGCCCAGTTCAGGTGCATGTTAATAATGTAAAGACTGGAGAATAAAGCTGCCAGTCACAGAGCTGCTGTCCCCACCGTCCACAGTGAATTATTCATCAGAGGCTGCACTGATTAGAACAGAGCAGAGTGACAGATGCTGACAAAGGTGAAACCAGTGGAGATGCTCTGGTCTTTTATGTAATTCTGGAGATGAGAGAAGACAGAAATAGCCTTTTTCAAATGGGACTGACCCCTGCTCTTTGACAGTGCAACAGTCTCACAAATCTGCAAAATGTCTCCTTTTAAAACCACACAACTTTTAAGTCACACCTGATTGTTCAGAACAATTATGTTCAGTTCTATAAGCAACAAGTGGAATAAACATGATGCTGTTTCTGTCTCAGTTAACAATAAAGAAGCTAATACCGGTATGATCCAAATCGAAAAAAGCAAGGAGGCGAATAGCTGCAAAAATAGGGGAAAAGCTGTATGTTTACACTAAAGTGTTGTTTAAGATCTGATGTACGTCTGTATGTGTGTGTGTGTGTGTGTGTGTGTGTGTGTGTGTGCGTGTGTGTGTGTGTGTGTGTGTGTGTTCTGTGTGTGTTTTTAAATGAAAATTGGATTTGTAAACCTATACAATTTAACTTCAACTTTTGTCCCTTGCCATAAATGTAAAAATATTGCAATTGACAAATGCTGGTTAGTGGCCACAGTAAAACAAATATGGGATTTTGTATTGACAACAAAAAAAAAAAAAAACAACAACAAAAATCAAACCATTCCTATAGAAACAAAAATTCTTCTTAAAAAATAATCAAGAAGAAATCATTGGGTGCTGATTTGTTAAATAATTTTATCAATTTGAGATAGAGCATTCATTTAGAAGGAGGTCTGCAATCCTTGTATGTTTCAATTTTGAAATGTTCCTTTTGTATAAGAACATCTGGGCACTCCACCCTAGTTTGCCTGTAAATGAGTGCATGAATACATGATTTGTTATCATTGTGTTTTGTGGCTTCCTTAACAAAAACTCACTTGACGCTGAGTTCTACTTTGTATGTGACAATTGCTCCACTCCTAAGCTTAAATAGGAGCGTGATTTAGATGCTTATTGTTAATATTCACTCCACAGCTTCCTGTCTTTTCAATTAGCAATGCTCAAACTTCCTGGAAAGCTTCAGTCATTAGAAGGCAATTAGCTGCTTAACTACATTTGGTTTGAGTTTAAATTTAGCCTCTGAGATGATTACTTCATAGAATGACAATGTAGACTGCATGCTGAAAGAAAAAAAAATTCTTCAGTTATCACAAGGACTGAACAAGATTTAATATAGGCTATGGTCTTAAACAGACTGACACATCCCTACTAAGTTATACTGCCCTCCAACCATGATCACTCACACATTACTCTCATACTGCAATGTGAGTGAAGTCTCTTATGTTTTAAATAGGGATGTGAGAAAAAAACTAAATTCTGTAATTTTAAATGACAAATTCACTACAATTATTTTGGTCATACTAATTATAAAGCTAAATTTCAATATCATCCCATGTATATCATCCCATGTTCACCAGCTCTATATCTTGTCAGGGATATAGAAATACATCTTTTGAAATACGTCTTGTATAGTATTTGATGTACCACTGCTATTGTAGAGCATCATTACATTTTAGCTTCAACCATCTCCATTAAAATCAGTGTGTGTGAAAATAGCTCAGCCCACATGTGCCTCTGCACTCAGAAACCAAATCATGACCCACTTTACAGTTTTTCCAAGACACGGGCACACTAAACATCCTTTTTCCATGTCTGGTGTGTGCTTGTGTTGTTTAAGATCTGATGTGCTCCTGTGTGTGTGTGTGTGTCTGTGTGTCTGTGTGTATGTGTGTCTGTGTGTGTATTTTGCGAGGCGGTAAAGCGCTGCTGACTGTGTTTTTATCATGATTACACATGGTGGAATAACGCCCTGGGCACACAGATGGAGTCTCTGTGTGAGAGCTACACATCCACATGCGTCTATGGAGTCTACAATGCTACAGACTCGAAGCTACAGTACAGGCCTAGACGACTACTGATCCCATCTGAGAGAAAACAGGCTACTACATGATGTCAGTATTTCCCCATCTGAATATAAAACACAACTACAAAAATTACATTTGGTCTTCATTCTAACAGCATCAGGAATTCTCCAGAAAGTATTGAAACATACTTTTTTGCAAACAACAGAAAGCACAGAAAGAATACTAGCAAGAGGCCTTTTTTAGCAAGGGCTTTTTTGTTTGACTGAAATAATAAGTGATAGCTAATGACTAATTATGTGCTATTTCATGAAGAATTTACGTCAATGCACAGCCCCCTAGAGAAAACCTTTTTTTTTTATTTAATTTTTTTTATAATCCATTCTTTAATCTTTATAGAACACAGCTGTTAAACATCAAAACAATCCTGTCAGAATCTCTTGTACTACCATCTATCTATTCATTCTAAACCCCTCAAGTTTATAGACTACATTTTTGGCAACAGTTTGGCATTTTTCTCCACTTTGATATATTATGGTCCTCCGATGATTGGATGGTAAATGCATTTGACATATATATTTTGGGGTTGTGTTTGATTTCCAAGACGTTTCACACTGATACACACAGAGAGAACTATTACAATATGATCATATGATTGCAGCGGGTAGGAAGCTTACTACAATTGCAAAAAATATGGCTTGTTAAGAATAGCTTACAATAAATAAGGTGATTAAAAGTGAATTTGATCTTTGGGAAAAAGCAGTACCAATCACTCTTTAACAGAAGACATTTACATTACTGTCCCAATTTACACCTATGCACAATCCTGCCGCCTAGTGGCTCTCTAGGTCAATTGTGCTCCTTCAATTATCTCAAGTAGTAGTAAGAAGAAGCCATGTTTCACTTTACGTTCAATATTTCAAACTTTGATACTTAAATTATCAAAGAATCAAATAAGTCCAAACTTCAAACAAACCATGAAAAGACCAAATAACAAAAGCCCAGAGATGTAGTGAGAGACAGCCCGCTTTTGTACTGCCATACAAAAGCACAGACAAAGCACAAGGACACCTGATCACCAGCGGCCGGGACCACAGAACCCTGCAGGTTCACACAGAGAGAGAAAAAGAAAACATTTATAGAAGAGGGCATGAGGTGCACCTGAGTTTACTGTGTGTGTGCGTAAAAGGGGTGAACGCATTGAAACAGGTGTCTATTGTGCGTATGGGAGTAATGAGGGGAGTAATGACGGTTAGGGTTTCCAGCGCTGCCTATTAAAAGTGCACCTTGGCTGGGCCCTGGAGATTCGGGGTGGTGGGTTTCACAGAGATAACACAGGCTCAGTCTAGATAAGATTGTAAGAGCACAGATACATTAGCCACACAAATAGACATATAGAAGTGGTGCTACTTTGTTCTTAAGGTTTTAATGGGCAACTTTAGAATGAGTTAGACCTAAGGTTGCAGGTAGGTGGACCGTAATGCAATTTTGAGCTGCTTTTTTTCAGTGTAATATCAGTCATTGCCACTTGAGGGCACCAAATGTCATGGTGTTCCAATGTTTACAGAGAGTCTTTGCCTTCACTTGACCTTCCATCCTAATCCTAACATAAAACTTTACTGGTTTTCCAAACAGATACAGATACTGGAAATCAGATTCCAATGATTTATTTGTTATTCTAGTTGGAAACAAATTACCTTGTTTGTGTTGGTATTATGGTGGCTAATGTGACTCAGGAACAGTCCAAACATAGTGTAGTTCAATAGACCTAGCTATCAAACAGAAAATGTAAAGAATTTTTCAGAGTAGTTTCAGTGTCGTTAGCTATAAGGTCATGTCCGTGATTTCAGACCTGTTCATAATAGTATATTTTGCATAATATAGGATCTTTAATTCTCAGTGTCAAAACTCAAGCTGCTCATTTACTTGTGTAGTTGTTGTTAATGCACTTGTAGCAGGCAACTTAGTGACAGCATTTAACAGTTTTTATACAATTATAATTACATCTATTGGTTGGCACTATGCAACAAGTGCACATATATGACTGCAAATAACTGCTAAATGAATGTTTCCTTTATGTTTAAGGGGGCCATAGTCAAAAGTTGTCATTATGATCCACAAGTATTCAAAATATGGCTTAGTGCACTCCATTATTTTTATACTGTCCAAATACGGCAGTCTAAATCTGAATTAACAGAGTGTTGAGATGTTTAATATAACACGTGCACTATTATCTATTATTAAAGTGAATGTAAAAGAAATCCAGGAACCTTGCTTCTATATGGTTTTATTAAACATCTCCTATTTTGTTGATTTTGTCACACACTGAGCCATACAATATAATATAATTCCTACAGTTTACTACTCTCATTGCCCTCATTCTCTTGATCCCAAGCCAGGGAAAATGGAAAGGGTTGTGTATGGCCATTTGAAGTAAACCAAGTTCTGCAATCATGGTATGTTGTAAAACTTGTTATCTTGCTAGCTGTAAGAGAAAATAGCAATATTTATAGCTTGAATTATGACAACTATTCTCATCTATCTGTCCCAGCGCATCATAGCTCATCCTATTTTGAACAAATGATTCTGTTGACCCCTTCATACGATCCAATTTATTTCTTGGTCCATGCTGTGAAGTCTTGACTGTCACCTTGTCATCTGGGCTCGTCCTTTAGCTTTAGCCATCTCCCAATGTAAACTAAAGGAGACTGACACAGAGTCTGCAGAGGGACCAGCCAGCCAGAGGAATGTAAGCAGAAATGTGAGAACCTGTCTGTGTGGAGTCCAACCGGCCATTATAGTCTGTGAGCTTTAGCCTCTGTGTGTGTGTAAAGCATAAAACCCCACAGTTTACGTGACTTTGTTTTGATTGAAAAGGAGTAGTCGCCCATAGCAACCACAGATGTATAATAAATAGGCTTTCAACGGTACCGAGAAAACCTTTACATTGCCATATCCCCTAAGGTTGTTTTCAACATTGGGATTTATATGTTGTTTACAGTAAGGAAAGACTGGGAGACCTGGTTTGGTATGGGAGGCTATAGCATGTTGTCTGGCAATTAGCACTTAGCCTATAGCTGATATTTCCTGAGAACTTCATTGTAACTGCTCAAGGCCTTTGGTAAACTGAATACCAACCAGTCAGACACTGTAATATAAAGCGTATTCATGTGGGTCTGTATTGAATTAGGGAAAACAATTGTTATTTTTACACAAATTTCATATTGGATTTTGGAAGGTGAAGAGTTCACTGTTATAGAAAAATGTCAGATTTTGTCACACAAACTTATTTGAAAAAAATGAAAAAAATTATACAAACGCAGCCGTGAGCACAGTGGGCTGGAGACAGTGGTGACCACATTATAAAATATAACCTACAGATCAGTATGTTCCGATAGTGGGGGGATGTGGGAACAAGCAAAAGCAATATCTCTAAACATGATAAAAGTAAAAGCATCTTTCCATAACCTAATTTGTGGATTGTAAAGTACCACTGTAATTGACCACAAAGTAATACTACATTGTAAATTGTGCCAACAGTACAGGCAGAAATTTCAGAGCTTTTAGCCAATCTGAAAACAATTACGAGGGCAAAGCTGCAAGGTTTTGGGAGAGCAATTTTCAGACTCAATACATGGATACAACACAATCCACAAATCCAGCACAGTTGCAGACTGTAGGGCTATTTTGAAGGCTGGACATGTAACTTTTAACTAATGTATTACATCTATTGTTCTGCCAAGACACATGTTTTACACTGGGAGTTTGCAAGTTGCATTATTATGAGATTAGAACACACTCCTCCAATGACTTTTAATAAGACAATATGCTCCAGATGTGTCTGCAAACGGCCCTAATAATAAGCAGGGCTCTGTATCTTGACCAGTGATGCATTCATACCTTACCTTTTTTTATAATTTAATCACTAGGATGGCTACGACTTCATAGATATTATGATTTTACCTGGAATGTTACCCAGTATGGAAGTATGACATCAAGACATTCAATACCATGATGTATACCAAGCAAAGCATTGCAAGTAGCATTACAAGTTGACAAGTAGCATCATTACACCAGAGCTAAACCAGGACTAAACAGATTAATGGTATGAGACATTAGTCTTTGGTTGTTAAGTGCCTTGACTAAACTTAGCTAAATTATGGCTGTACTAGAGATAACAATTTTGCATAGTTAATCATAAAATTCAACTAAAAATATAAAGCAGAACCAGTTACCAACTTCTAATGTATTTCAACTGTAGGCTTTTACTGTATATTTAACTTTGTTCAATAATAATTTTGCATTTGTTTATTGTTGTAAGGCGATATTGAGTGTCTAGAAATGCACCTAATAAATAAAATGTATTATTATTATTATTAGAACCTAGACAGTCATAACTAAGGTAATACTGAATCTGACAACACTCAAAATGTCCTCTACTTGTGTTCCTGAGCTGCTGAGTCCCGTTTGAAGCTGTCCTGGATTTCAAAGCGGGACACCTGATCCAGTGAGGTGGGTGAGTTTGTGTGGGATGGGGGGTGGGCATGGAGACCAACAGTGAGCGCCTCAGTACAATGTTTCTAATAGAAGGGTATAGGCAGCTTTTTGAGTCCCCTCTCTCGGGATCTTGTTTCAGTCGACAGGTACAGATGGACAGGAGGTGGACCAGAAAAGGGTCATGGGGTGCTCTTGTGTCAAGGCTTCATCTTAGATTTTTCAATCCCCATACTTTGAATGGGCCATGTATGCTATTTTCTAATCTATGTTATAACATTATTTCCTTCTCAAAAACATATCTGGAGTTGTATTTTGTTTAATCCGCACATTTAAAACAAAATTCTGGATATTTAGTTCTCCTCTCAAACAGAATAATACAGAAAGTGTCCACAATGTTTTTAAACTCCATACACTTTCAGCCCAGAAATTGCCAATCTCGACTGAACTAACTTGAAAACTACGACTTCATGACATCACAAAGTGGAATGGAGCATTCTGAGTTTTGGAAATGTAGACAGATTAATAATAAAGAATTACTCAAACCTCTGTGAATCAAAACACAACTCCAAGATATGTTTCTGATGATGTAACAATATTCTTGGCTTTCAAGCTCACAAAAGTTAATTTTGTTTAATATAGGACCTTAATAAGACTTGAATCTACAGGTATAGTGGAATAGAATTATAAGTACAAGTATAGTGTTTTTTGTTTTTTTTTTGACTGTTCTAGTCATTGTTATTGATCTTGACTATTATAGTTGCAGCCCACAAGAAAAGTTACATTTTAAACGATGAACTCTATATTTCCTCGAATATCTGGAGTTCTTTAAAGACATCCACCTCATATTTGACCAACTCTAGCAGTGAATCTTAACAGGCAAACAAAACTTTGCACATAGTATAAGCAAGAACCATCTGATGCCACATGTAAGCAAACAAGTGCACAAATTATACAATCTCACTGTTTAGATCCTTTTTTGCAGACTTCCCAGTATTTCCTCATTGAGACTATTCTTTTTAAAGAATCCATTGAGTCAGAGTGAGGTCAAGTTGGAGGTGTTACAACCTTAGTGCCTTAGGACCAAATGTGCTCTGTAGAAACGGTAGGAATTTTTACAGTTTAAACATAGGCTTCATCAGCTTTATGTATTTCTCACACAGGTGCAATTCTGTTGCGGAAGCAGATGTTTTTTGTTTTGTTTTATAACTATTCTCTCTCACTGGTCTAGCTGCCTTGAACCAGTAATCTAAAATGTTGGCTTTGTGGGAATGACGCATAAGTAGATGATAAAGTCTTGTTTATTCACAGGCACAGACCCAAATATGTGCAATCACAGTGTATACACATCATGATATTATTTACTGTTTATTGTTTTCAACAAAAGAAACCCCTAAAACATTTTCTACCTCACAAGAAAACTTTTAATTGTGCATAACATTGGCGCAGAGAACAAGTCAAACAAGGTTACTGTATTTTATGGAAGAGAAAACCCATCAAACAAACATCTACCAAACAGTTTAATTTTAGCTTTTTTGGGGGTCACTGTGGTGGGTCACGTTAGATGCAGATCCTGTAGCAGCACATTACACTGAAACAGACCGGCAAAGAGGAGTACCTCGTGGGACCAGAGTTTATTTTATGTACTTGTGCTTTGACTTTTCGAATGTTGCAAATTCTTTTTCAAATTCTTTTTTGGACAAGGGACCTCAGCTAATGAGCTTGTTGGCTTCAATCTGATTCATCACACAAACCATGCAACATACTGAGAAAATCTGAGGAAATTAGTGGGAACAGCTGAGACCAGATGGAGAGGGACTGAACAAAGAGCTCAGTTTAGCCACTAACTAGGCATTGTATCATACAACTTGTTATATTATCAATCAAGGCACACTCACATTTGCCGTGGCATCCCAAGAAAGAATGATTAAAAGAAGGAAATATGAGTAATAATCAACTGCAGAGGACCAGAAGTCATATCACACAATGACCACTAATTCCCTACCTACATGCCTACCTAGAGTGTGAGGCATTTGTAATGGAAATTGAGGCCTATCCATAAATGGTAAGTGTCTGGAGCCATCTTGGCCGTTGTAAATTAGACGTGTTTAGAGGGGGTAGTGTGGGGTAATCCTCTGTTCTCTTAAATAACTGGTGGATCCATAAAAAGCCTGGACTTCAAACAAGTGGAAAGCAGTGATGCAATGGCCTTTGTGATTGCGTGTGTTTGTGTGCATGCATGTGTAAGAGCTAAATCATGCAGGGTTACAGTGAGAGGGGCCCGTCGCGTCTGTGTCTCAAAGTCATGGGTTGTCAAAAACGCATCTGTGTCGAGTGCACAGCCTCTATATGAGAGAACACTTCGGAACTTTACTTTTAAAATGTGCAGCAGTGACATCAAGTCAAAGGTTCATTATGTAACTTTTTTGTTGGGTGTCCATCACCTCATTTTTTTCTCTATGTGTATATCATTGCTCTGCCTGGAATGTTCCACAGTATGACATTAAACAGCTCTATTGGACATTTATTATATAACAGGTGGATTTATAGCTCAAAAATACATCCAAAGACAGACATTCTGACTGTGAGCGGTTCTGCCTCTCCATATAAATGGTTTATGTTTATTTAGACATCCATCTATACCTCATCTAAGGCTTGCCGTGGCTTATACTCAATTTCTCGAGACCACTAAAACTAGTAGCTCTCCACATCTTTATTTTTTAAAGGTAACTTATGGAGGATAAAGGTTGGAGACCCCTGGAATATAGTAACTATATGGTGTGAATCTGTCAGAAAATATATTTCAAAATCATAGAAATACATAATTGCAGTTGCATGTGAGGAACATCTGTAACCAAACATGTTTTATAGGATTTTAGAAAGTAAGTGCTTTGGTGCTCAAACAAAAGGAATTACATTTGCAAAATACATATAGTGATTAAAGCATTTTTCAAGACTGTTTTGTGTCACTTTTACCACAACAGTACTGTAAAAGCTACTTCATGGCACATGCTGAAGGAGCTTACGTACATCCATACCCTCCATATAAAGAGCCACGGTGGTCTTCTCCTTGTACTTTTACAAGGTGAATTAATGAGGCACCCAGCAGGCGTTATGGGAGGCTCTACAACGAGCGTTTAGTCAGCAGCAGCCTTGGTTTAATTTGAACTGTATGTCGTTTACATGGACCTATGGAGCGAGTGCAGCCAAGTGTGTGGGTAAAAAGCAAGAATCTCCATGGAAAGCCATTATATGTCATTAAAGTGTATGAGAGTTCACACAGTTACCTCATTTTACCTATCTGGGTATGTCATTCAGTGATTAAAGAATATTATAGTGTAGGTTATTTTAGACCTTTACATCCCCTGGTTTGGTACTGATATGCAAGCTGTGGAATATTTTATTATAGCATGTATATTATGACATATAATAGAATGAATATGGATTGTCCCATCCCTATTGAACGATCTAAAAAAGTGCATGACAAACATTTAGAGATGGCATTTAGAGATGGCAACGGTGACACTTTTCTCACCTGGCTTTCAGAGCCTAGAATTAATCGCAGCTTATTCAAAGGTTAGTCAATTAAAACTAAATAAGTTATACTGAACAAAAAGTTCCAGTCAATTTGTCATTACAGAGAGCGTGCATAGGTTTCCTTTGGCCAGCGCTCATCATTTCTCCAGATGGACTGGGTGTGTTAAAACTTAAAACTGAAATCCAAGTTCTTGAGTAAGTTCAGATTATCACCTGCAGTGGTGCAGACCAAATGTTTCTGGGTGTGTGTGGCTTTGTAGACCTATAAGTCAAATATGAAGCAAAACAAAACCATAATTTTATTTATTGTTTTATTATCTTTTGATGTTAAGTTTGCATGAATAAATAAAACTCCTTGTTCATGACCAATGTTATGGTTTCCAAACTGAAACTCAAGCCTACAGAAAGTCACAGAGTAGTACAATGCAGCATGCTGTGCTCAGCATATGTGTGCAGGATAGGTTTACCGGGCCCCATGTTTTATTTAGCATGTGTCAAAGTGTTTGTCTGTTGATGCGTGTGCCCCTCCATCACACAGCCATGTATCAACATGTTTAAAACCATATCAACCAGCAATAATCAACACTACAATGCCAAAGTGTGCAGAGCCCTCAGACCCAGCCGTTTGTGTGTCTTGAGCCCACCTTTGCAGAAGATATTTTATTCAGCTGATGTCAGAGCCCCCAGTTACACTCACCTGAACATACAGACACACAAGTAACCTAAAACCAGGGCTTGGGTGGCTCTCTTGTAATGACCCTTGCATCATTAAATATAAAGAGGCTGACACAACAATTACCACCTATTAAAGTCACTCCTGAACACATCCTTTGAATATTCAACTACGAACAGCAGCTTTTGTCCTGGAAATAAAGTTCTATTCAACAAAGTTCAACAAATATAATTAAATAAAGTTGAAAAGCTAATGATGCTCTAGATTGTAATGCTATCATTACTTGTGATTAAAAATGTGATAATATAAATGATTTCAAATAATTTAATTATGAAGACATGTGATATTAGTCTAAAGGGCAATAAAGATATGATAGAATAAGAATATAATTTGGCTTTATTTTTGCTGAGGCCTTGAATGGATTTTTGGGCGTTCTTGCAGCCCATTAGTCTCCTTAGTGTGCTCTAATTCTGATTAAACATTATTGGTCCTTTAAATGAAAAGTTGCACTCAGTGTGATGCAATGTAAACCAATATTGACTTGAACTGACATCATTGTGCTAATTAAATGAATGGCAGAGTTGCTTCAGACTGTAATGATGTTTTAACAAGAGAGGTGTGTCTCATGACTTCATGACTAGACCCTGACATAAATAGCATCCATGTAAACAAAAGAACGGGAGGTTAAAATAAAAAGAAAAATACTACTGAAATATTGAGCATAACTGCATTTCTGTAGCTTCTAAACAGAGCGCATTATTCTAAAGGCTGATGTTCCATACATAGGCTGTAATCATGACTGTATAAATAAGTGGACGAAGGAAGTGTGATGTGATACAAAAAGTGAAATAAAAACACAGGGATCACGTAGAGCAGGTTAATATAAAAACTTTAAGACCAACTTGAGGAGGCTCACAGTACCGATTATAGGAAGGGGAAAACAATATTCCCCCTCCCTATTTGGAACGTGGCGGCTAGCGGGTTAGCTTTGTCCATTTATATACACAGTCTTTGGCTGTAATAGATTTTAAAAAGAGTAAACCATAGCCACTAAACATCACAACACACAGATTTGTTTTGGCCACAGACAAATACCCAACTACACGAGCCTAACATCTGAGCCTCATTAGAAAACAATAAATCATGTAGTAAACTTTACTGATGCAGTGAAAAGCATATCGAAATCTAAGTCTACAGTATAGCATATATGCTAACATACAGCCAAGTGATCATTTCTTAAATCTAATGCTGTGTTGGACAAATTGCTCCAAAAATATAGGACTTCCTGTAGGTCTGACTTCCTGTTTCACAAGGAAGTCAGACATCATCATCTGTTGTTATTCATTGGAAAATATATCTTATAAACAGCCAGGCTGTTTGCACCACTAAACTTAATATGTCACTCCGTGCATCTATAGCATCAATAGCAACAATAGGCCTCAAAACTGTTTTTAATAATTATCCTATTTACAAAATGTTATAATAAAAAGGTAAAATACTAATGCTGGCATTTCAAAAAGTCTGCATCTTTCTGAGAGAGAATAAGTAGGCTTGTAATTGTTTGACTAGTTCTGTAAGACTTCTGATTAGAATATGATTAGTCAAAGCGTATGAAATAGTAATTCATTTAAACTTGTTTAGTTAGATCACAAGAAAACCCAGTGCAGTGTAGCAGTGATTTTCCATGTCAGTTCACTCTAACAGAGCCCACCATGCACACTTTGAGAGCGAGACGATGCTATAAACACATGTTAATGACTGCAGACACCTGTGAATACTTCAGCTTTTGTACGCTCGCATTTGTATATCTCGCCTTCATGCTTCCCGAATCCCATCTGCGTGTGTCAGAGTGGGCGTGCAGAGTGAAAGCTGGTGGTTTTCCATGTGATTATTCGTCATGAGTCATCTCCATATGTGTGCGAGATGTTCACACACACACACACACACACACACACACACACACACACACACACACACACACACACACACACACACACACACACACACACACACACACACACACACCCACACTTCCTCCAACTTACTGCCAGTGAAGACCACCTGGACATAATCAGTTTGGACCAGAGGTTAAAATCATTTGGTGCCTTTGGTTCACTAGGAAAAGACATGAAAAACAGAAAGGACGACCAATTTACTCTTGACAAATTTGACACCTTGAAATCACAATTTATCCAACATGAGGGCTGCAGTTAGACTATGTCATGCTGAGAATATCTCTTTAACCACATTGTTTCATATGAGGCATTTATGGCTGTGAAATGAGGGAAACTGTTTGGCACATTCAGAGATCAGGAAAGAATTTTAAAATTAGATTGTCCTCCGCAACTGGCAGCATTATTAAACTGGTATGTTTCCTGTCTGAGGTTAACTTTAACTGGAAGCCACGGCAAAACCTGAGGGGTCTGCTACTGACTAAGAGATCTGCAAATGACCAAGAACACAAGCACGCTATAACTACGACTGACTAAATAGTGTAGATTTCTAGTACTGCGATATATAAAATATTATTGTAAATTACACTACACTGCAGTGGTGGAACATAAAGAAGTAAACGTAGTTAAGACATACTTTAGGTATTTGGCTTTATTAGATTTTAAAGTGGATGCTTTTTACTTTTACTTCACTACATTTAAGAGTAGGTATCTGTACTTTCTACTTCATTATATTTCTTGACACAGCTGAAAAGTAAAAGCATTTTTTATGATAGTTTGAGACCTGCTGAAAAGGCTGAGGGGTTTATGTTTAACACATTTGTAGTTTGAGCAAACAAAAATATACAAAGCAAAACAGCATGTAAAACAGCAATTGATGAAATTGTTTCTGTTGAACAAAATTCAGCATAAATCTGTATCAAAATCACTACATTTGAAGCTTTGTCATACATCTCAATATCAGCTAGAAATGTCTTTACTTTTGACTTTTTCAGTACATTTTTACACAGGTACATTAGTACTTTTACTTAAATACATTTTTTCATGTGATAAACTAACTTTTTCTCTGGCATCTGTACTTAGACAAGATTGAGTACTTTTTCCACTACTGATGTAACAATTATCAATTAATCTCAGTCCCCCACACAAGGTTAAATTTGCACTTTTTTGGTATTTTCTTGCAACAAGCAGGTGGTAGAGCCTTCACTATAAATGTTATGCAGTGCACCTTTAAAGTAGCAGCAGCATGTTGATTTTGTGATGCCATTTCATCTTTGCACAAAAAGCACAATTTGGAGATTTAGGGATTGGTGTTGTCACACTGTTTTAAGCCCAGCGAAGAGCTAAGGACAGACAATGGGACAATAGATGCACTAAATGGATGTTGCAGCCACAAAGCCGGTCATGTATCTCCAGCCTTTGAAGCAGCAGTGTGTCAATCTTCAAGTCAGGTACAAGAACAAACAGAGACAAACTTGAGTAAGATGTTTTTCTTTCCCTGGTGCTCTGAGCTGTAAGAGCAGGGACTGAATGCCAAAGCCAGAAAGTGTAAAGAAAGTATTTGACAGTAGCTGCCTTCTGCCATTTGTCTGTGTTGACAAACTGCACCGTACCTAATTATATGTGTTGTGTCAAACGTGTGTGTAGGTGTGTGGCCACGACTGTGCGTAAATGTGTGTATCTGAAGCCTCCTCAGAGTAACTGGCCCATTTAAACAGTTTGTGCCATCCGGCTGTTTGCCAATTCCCAATGTCTTTTCAGTTACAAAAGATGACACAAATACAGTGTATTAAACTATGGCTAGGTAACTACATTTTTAATATTAAGAGTGTTTTTTGTAAAAATAATAATAATTATTATTTTTATTCGTTGTTTTGCCAGATAAAGCAATTTATTCCACTGTTAGTGTGATAACTGTAAACAATGTGCTGACAATGTTTACAATGCCTGGAAAAAGATAAGAATGGAAATATGGGTTGATTTATTTATTTGTATATTTCTGTTGTTCGGATGATTTGGAAAGATGGTTCTGATGTCTGTGTTTAGCTTAATCAACAGAATTGTCGTTCACTTCTAATGGACTGCTTTGTATGTCAAACTTTTCCAAATTATTTGTGTGTTAGTCTGTATTCAATCTTTCCCTCTCACTTGGACATTTATTTCTAGCTCCTCCTCAGCCAAGATGCAAACCAGATCTGCCTGCAATTGCAATACAATGAATGTGCTATGATGTTGTGGCTACATTAAGAATTTTTAACTACAGAAATCTGAAGTGTAAAAAGCCATGACTGATCAGTCTGCCTTTCATAACACTAGGCAGACGCTCCTGAGAAACACGTGACCTGAACAAGAAGGTGCTGAGCTTAATGCAAACAGAATATCTGTCATTGGGACACTGTTGACAGAAGAGAACTTAATTCAGCTTTGCTCTGGCCTAACACACACATGTGCATTGGCCCAGCTCACACTGTGGCACTGAGGAACCACAGGGCATCATGGTGGCTACTTTTAACCCTAGAGCCTGCTGCATTTGGAATATTGGAAAATTCTGGATTGACAGGAAATCACTGATGACATAAAACTTAAAAATAGATGGAAAATTAAATTAAGTTTAATTATGACATTTTAAAATATACTGTTATTCCGGCCCTAAGTCATATCATGTATTTTTAGTGCAGTTTTAGGTCTGGTCTCTAAAATGGGAGATTTAGAACCATGTTTCAGTTGTTACCTAAGGTACAAAAGTTTAGATCCCTGCATTGACATCAAATTAACTTCCAGATACAGCTCCAGATATGTGGTTTTGCACAATAAATTAGTTTTCTTCTGTGCAATATAACAGTATATGGTGGACATTTGGGTCACGTGAACAACAGGGACAGTGAAAAAGCTCCTCTTTGTCCTCCGCTAGTGAACACAGGCTACTGCTTTCTCTGATGTCACATAAATACATGACTCATAATCATTTATAATTGCTGCTTTCTTGCTACTCTTCAGACAAGCTTGCACATGAAAGCTCTTGATGATGTCACTCAAAAAATATCCACAGTCGAATGCTTATTGAGATGGTTGAGAAGTGACACATCATGTTGCTAAGGATTTAAGCCCAAGGCAAAGGGCCTTTAACACGTACAGATGATGCATTCTTAGGAATAAAAAATGACACTTCATTACAGCAAAAAGTACTTTTCTGTTCTATTCTATTTTAACTAGTGTCCAACTGGGGAGACATGTCGTCTATTGGCTTACATCTCACCAATATGGAACAATAGTCCATGGGGGCATGTTATACTTTGTTACACTCTATATTAGGTATATTTAATCCAATTTAAGAGAGCTAAATGTCTTAATATGTGGCAATGCACACTGCATCAATAGATGTAATCTGTCGGTGTGTGATGCCGTACTGCTCCTGAATGCACCCCCAGAAGCACATGCTCTTGTTTAGTGTGTGCTCACCATTTGCTCTGTATGTGCAGTGAGTGTTGCAAATGTGTTGGTTCTGGATCTTAGCTGGTCTATGCTACCACACATAAACAGCCTGTTTTCTCTTACATTCTAGCGTTACTGTAAAGTGACTTTAGTGGCTGTACACACGTTACTGGACCTTGCATTGATATGTAAATGAACTGTGAAGAGGTGTGGATGGTCCGCATTTACAAATATAAGTAATTGCACGCGCACATGCATTTACGCTAACTGCTAAAGGCTAAGCAGTTGTTTACTGGCTAGAATCTCATGCAAAAATGCCATTAGGCCTACCCCATAAAAATATAAAATAGGTAGGCCTAAAGAGGCAAAATAAGAGCACAGTACATGAAGCCTAAACAAATCCAACTTAAAATCTAATAGAGTCAGACCTAAATTTTTTAATCAGTTGAAAATTTACAGTGAATTTTATCACTAAATATTAGATTGGTCCAAAAACATTTTTTTAGATTCTCTAGATTAGAAACCCTGCATTTGGTTCCATATCTTGGGTCTTTATGCAAATTAATTAATATTTAGAGGTTGCACAGGACACTTGAAAATTGCCCTACACGGCCTATACTATAACATAGCAAAACAAATGAGGTGTATTTGAATAATAAGTCATTTTATTCTCAAACACAAACTGAAACTTGCATAAAAGTGTAAAATACTAAAAGTTGCTTAGAAAGTCTATAAAAAGTTACTAAGAAAGGCCAGCAACCACTGTGGCTTTGTTGGCCTGATATGCCTGTGCTCTTTGACAACTTGCAGTAGATACTATTTCTCATCTGCATTCTTTGTTAGGCTACAGTTAAAATCTTGAATAAGCTTCACCCTCTTTTCAGCAACATCATTGACACCTTTCCAGGAATGCACAATTTTAGCAGCCTTCTGAAAGTCTGCATCATCAGCCCAGTCTGCTGGGGGAATTGTTAAATGTTTTTGGCAGATCAAGAGCTTCGAAACAAACAGGGCTGTGTGATGACGTCATTGGGTCGTGGCCTGGTTATAAAGTCTTAGTGTGAATGCGCTCTTAAAAAAAAAGTGACACAATAGTTAATTTCCCAGGCAACTAGTTATTTTTATAGTAACTTATTTACTAACTCAGTTACTTTTTGGGAAAAGTTATACTTTATAACTCGTACCATTATTTTTTCAAAGTGCTCAATGTGCCCAACAAAATTAGTCAATTTCCAAGATTGAGGAACCTCTAAAACATCTCCTTTTTCTTTCAAATTTCTTCCTAAATCATGTTTTGGATGATAAAATCTAATGCAGGGTTCTAATCAAAGTTATCTGAATCTTTATTTTTTACCATGTTTTGACTAACTAACTAACTAACTAAGTATATCTGCTGTTATATCAGCTATCGGCTATCATTTGTTTTATCAGAATCGTAGGGGATCCAAAAAATACATATCATCATATACTTGCAAATAATTATTAACAAATTTGCCATGAATTTATTGATTGACTAGATACATTTTGACTTAGACAATGAAAACATTCCATATATATTATAACAGACTTGTTAAGAAGAGGAAGATAGAGAGGCTGAGGGCTGATAGTTTTGCAAGAGCCCAGGTTCAGAAAGATTGTTAATTAGTACTTTCAAATTTACTTTTGAAATCCTGCCATTTGCTATGGTCAGGCTGTTCAGACGGTAAAAACACGTCTGTTCAGCTGGTTAGTTTCACTGTAGACCTGATACAAGTGGCATGGAAAAGCCATGCCACTTGTCAAGCCATGCTGGAGCTGCCGGTGGAGTCGCCCTCGCGTTGACGCGCGGCTGTGGTTTTGCGAGGTTGTGCGCGTAAACGCTGATGTGTGCAATGGAGCTAAGGCCTAAAATGGAAGCAACTGCCAGGAGGTACAAAGTAAGAAATATTGTCTTTCTGGTTGATAAGACAGTATCAACCAGAGAGACAAAATTGAGACTCAATATGAAGTACATTTCTTTTTATCTTTTAGAATAATCTGTCCAGATCTTTGTCTTCAAATAGGAGAGTTTTGTGTAGCAAACAAGTGGGTGGAAAAAGACAGGGGCAATTACCGGCAGAGTTAAACCCTGGCCATAAACATAAGTTGGAACTGCTTACACTGAATGTAACATGGCGAGCAGTCCAGTCTCTGTGGATACTGAATATTTTTTCAGGCCTGCATGATGAAATCATTCAAATAGGGATCATCACTGTGACAGGTTTGGGGTCAGTCTCCAAATTCATGTTGAATCCATGACATCTTTCACCATTTAGTAAGGCTTTAAACAGTAGCCCCTGACCTGCGCTGATTACAGAAATATCTGGCAGAAAGGCATAACACGCATGCCAACTCCAACCACACAATAACACTGCTATGGACTGCAATACAACAGCACTAATATCTGTGCAAGCTGATACAAAATAGGGCTTTGTTGAATATACCTTCAAAAGAAGTTTGTATGTGAGACCAAACTTGATTATGGGATAAATTTTGCCCAAACAAGGTATAATAACAGTTATTTCCTTAACATGCAGCACAATATTCAGCACACAGAAGAGTATCCTTGATTCACATGTCTGGGTGTTGATAGTATATGTATGAAAAGCAATTTAAAATACTGGCTGGACACTATTTGCACTGTGCTTTGTCAAGTGTGCCACAAAGATGTCATGATTGCAAAAGAAAATACAGCTCTCACTCTTTGTTCGGCCTCTGTTTATCGCTCACTGCTACTAAACTCTTCATTGTGTTGAAACCTTCTGAGTGTTTGGCCATAACCCTCCGCCTTAAAACCAGAATCAAAGAAATCACAGAGATGTCTGTAGACTGTAGGAAACATCTGTTTGAGTTTTTGTCAAATACTATGTAAATATCTTATATATATAAAATGTAATCTCACTTTGTAATTAAGCACCACTGTCATGATACCTCTTAGACTATGGCAGCATCTCTGGACACAGTTTGAAAGGATTCTGGCCCAATTTGCACACATTATTGACAACCATAAAGCCAAGGCCAGAAGATGAAGGGATTTGGAAGACGACAGATGTTAGATGAAAGTTATTCTTAGAGGTTTTGGTGCAAATTTACACAGGAATTACCTTTCTATTTCAACAAAGCCTTTCAAATGGTTTGAGAAGAACCATATCCAAAACGATATGCTATTTGAATATGGTTGTTGCAAGAATTTAATAACTGCCGGAATACCCTGTAAAACATGGAGCAACAAAATATTACACTCACCTCATGCATAAAACTTACATTATCAAATGTATTCTATTATTTTGGTAAATGATCACATTTTTATATAGCGCTTTTTCCACATTCAAGGCACCCCAACAAAAGCAACAAAGAGCCACTCACCCATCCAGACACACATTCATACACAAGTGTACACAGACAGTGGGTTAAGTGTCTTGCCCAAGGACACAATGGCACCATTCATCACAATGACAGCATTCATTTTGGTTCATTATGATTAGGAAATGCATGGATCAAAGATTAACACAAAAGCTAGGGCTGACCACACTAATGACATATTTTATGTATGAACATGACACCGACGCTCACAACCTATGCTGAACCAGCAAACAACATTTTTTTACTTAATTTTTTTTTTTTGGCAAAGTCTTTAATCTTCATTCCTCACCCTCCCAGCCCCCTATACCTACTAGCTCTGGTGGTAATGCCTCTAACAGATGTTGGTGCCAGTAGCAGGTCGAGGCTACCGTGTGGCACCAGATGTGCCCTGAACTCCAGAGTCTGTTGATGGCTGTAACTAAAGCTCAGGACTAGTGCAGGCCTGCTGTCTGTCAAAGTCCTGCTGTAGCACCACACACAGACTCAGCTCAGAGACGGCCAATTTACGCCTGTTACGTTTGTTTAGAGCTGTGAATGGTGTTTGCATTTCCAGAGTTCAGAAAGGTTTGAATAAGATATTCCACTGTATAGTATGTCTGAAGCATAAGTGGTCAGGTATAGTAACTAATTTCTTTACATAATATTTAGAAAGGATGTTGTCAATACAGTAAGAACACTTTGAGGCTTTCAGGGGTCAGCTCAAGATGTGAAAGTCTAAAAGCTCATAAAAACTTTCAATTCTGTTTGAATTCCTTGTGTTTTACTCATGAAGGTTACAAGTACTAAAAATCACAACCATACATATTTCATAATTGTAAATTGGTTTTTGGTGTAAAGTTGGAGTAAACTTAGACTTAGTGAGACATTATTGATCCAAAATGGAAATTACTTGGACACAGTAGCTCACATATTGCATTATATTATAATAACATAGAGTAAAAAATACATTTAAAAAATGGTAATAAACATCTAAATAAGAAGCACTAAAAATGGGGAGAGATTGGTATCAATCAAGACATAAATTATATAAACGTATGTACAGTAAGTAAGAAAAAAACTAATATAAATACAGTATATCACAGTTATATACAAGAGGTCATAAGGAAACAGTGCAAAGATGATATGATTATTGACAGAAAACTAGGCTTATCTTTTACATAAAGGTGAGTTGTTGTACATCTAGAGTATGGTATGGTATGGAGCAGGAGTGGGTGAGCAGGAGTGTCCATGATGAAGAGCAGTTTGTCCAGTGTTCTCCTGTCCCTCACTGTGACAAATGTATCCTGCTCACAACGATCATGTGACCAGATTTACAGATGAGTTTGTCACTCCGCCTAATGTCCTTTTTACTAGTCCTGCTCCCCCAGCAGACCACAGGGAAGTACAGGGCACTGGCCACCAGACTGGTAGAAGATCTCAAGTAACTTGTTGCACACATTGAATGACCTGAGCTTTCTCAGGAAGTAGAGTCCACTTATGCTCTTCTTGTACACAGCATTACTGTTGTCCTTCCAGTTTCAGTCATTCACATGGACTCCAAGGTACTTGTAGCAGTCCACTATTTTCATGTCAAGGCCCTGGATGATAAGAGGCTCCACTGGCCCTCTTTCTCCTGAAGTCAATCACCACCTCCTAGTTCTCGTAAACGTTCATGAGCAGATGATTTGCCTGGGACCACTCCACAAAAATTGCAATCACTGTCCTGTTCTCCAGCTCCTGTCCACCTCAGATACACCACAGATTTATCTCCAAAAACTGCCTGAAGCAGACAGTGGGGACATCACAGTGATATGGCAGATTATTATGCTGAATAGATGACACATTACTTTGGCCCGCTAACCTTCTCACATATGGGTTTAACTCAGTTATTATAGAGAAAACTTTTACGATTTAACATGGAATAAGCATTATTTCATCTGGTGTTTGCAGCAGGTTTTTATTAGGGGTGGCTGTGAAATTTTTGTTTTCAAGGGCATAAAACTAGATACTCATTTGGACATTTTAGAAAAAAAGCAAACAAAACAAAACACAGATCAACAGATCCTCCTGATCTAATCTTGTATAAGACCCTTAAGAACAATAAAGAAAGTAAAATTATTAGTTTTATTTATTTATGTGGTATCCAAACTAGAGTTGACTGTCAAGTTTTTTCCTTAGTATAAAATTTTACTATTGTGACATTAATGAGGTTCTTCGATTAACTGTCAACTACAGAGTATGCGCTACACTAGAATTGCCTAAAGGTGAAATTTATTTTAGATAACATAACATGCACTCCTTTTTTGGGAATTGTTAGTCAACAGAATAATTTCTCCAACTTTCCTCTCCCCCATAGACTCCATAAAAGAAGTGGATTAAGCGAGCGGAACATCACCCATGGCGTTCAGCGCCACTCTAATCAGGCTTGCAATGCTAACCGGTTAACGGAGCGAATCTGGAGCCAGGCTCTATGTTATGAATAGGATTTTTTTTCACAGACAAAATAGCAAAAAAAAAATCTGGATCAGGTGGAGAGGGTTAATACGAAAATTTTTTTAGACCAAAATGACAAGGCTCACAGCAGCAGGTACAGAGAGAAGAGCGACAATATCCTTATCTAAGTCAATTGGAGCCAGGTTCAGAACGAGTTGGAAAAGCCTCCTGGAGCATTTCTTACTTGACAAGCGCCGGCTAGCGCCTGAGTTATGTTCATTCATATATACGGTCTATGCTCTCCCCACACTTCCACTAATTGTGGTCAATCTTTTGCTGCAGGGATAGTGCACCCATTTTTTTCATATCCTATAATTTCTCAGAAATCCATATATAGTCTTCAGTTACCTCTACTTTCACAGAGTGGTCTAATGAACCAACAGTATACATCATAGTAATTTCTATATATACTGTTCTATACAGTTAAATGTATATGTATATGCATGGGTGTGTAGAGCGGATTGCTGTCAGCTTAACTATTTTATAATCGTAAGACTTCCACATTCTGAACAAACCAGAAGGGACTGGAAATGGACAAAAGAGGGTGCAAATTGTTCATCCTAATTTACACCATTCAAACCACAGTTACTAATTTGTAAAAAGTGTCTCTTAAATGCGGAAGACATAGTCTCATCAAAATTCTCGGAACATTCTAAACAAAATATACAACTTATCTTATCCGAGATAAATAATAATTTGGTTCTTCAATTTTTGATTCTATTTTAAAAAAATGTTTCTCAAAGGTTTATTTAGTTCCCCCTTTTTTTTTTTACATCTAAGACGCCATGTTTGTTCCATTCAATCATCCTCCAGATCCACTCGTCTTTGTAGAATTCTGTCAGAGCATGGTCGGGTAATACAGATGTAGCATGACACAGTGCATGAGCTGTCTGAGGGAGTTTCTTGGTTGTGGGGTGTCAGACATTGGGGTTTGTGAAGGCAGGAATGAGAAGTGGTCAACTTTCTCTCCTGTAGATTCCTACCATGTACAATCGTTTAGTGCAGTGGCCTTCACTCTGCACTTAAGTAAACCAAACATATGGGTGGGACAGAGAGGTGGGCCACACAAACACATATGACAAAACATTGGATTTGTAAATGTTATGTACTTGTGTTAAACATAAAAAACATGTTAACCTAATTTAACCCTCTGAAAAGTCCATTGTGGGATTTCCAGGAGTTTAAGCCAAAGCAGCTGCTCCCCTTTTGTCTCTCTCCCAGGTGTCTCTTTTTATTCACAGCCGTGGTCTTCCCTTTTCTCCTTCTTTGAACATGTAGTTTTTCTTGCACATTCATGCACTGAGATTGCCACTTATTTCAGCTTTTTATGTTTCTTTCAGCTTGTTTTATTTCTGAATTATTAAGATGAATAAAACTTAATGGTGAGCAATCAGTCATTAGGACACTGATATTTCATACAAACGTTAACTTGAAATAATATATGGGGCTTAAACTGCATGCTTACAAATAAAGCTATCAGAGTTTTTAATGTGATGAGAAACAAAAAATACTTTAATACTCAACAGATTACATGGCGTGTAATTACTCAGGAAAACAACTAGAATATATTGAGATCAACTGAGACTAGAGTGTGTATGTGAGTGAGAGTTTAAATAGTTTAAAAATAGACTTGACAGTTGCCAATTGTTGTTGTCTATAATTAATATGCTGTTACTAAGAACCGTCTGGCAACAGCACAAAGAAACAAATACCTGAAGATGTGATAATAACCACAACATTTGCAAGTAGAATTTGAATGGGGAAAACTACAAGACAAATTGAGATGAAACCATTACTGGTACATGGTAGACAAGGGAGCAGGTTCAGGCGCGTTAAGGTGGAGCTGGCTATGACACCAATGGGGAGTGAAAGTGCTAATTTTGTGTAATTTCCTCTGAATAAAATTATATGGGCCTCTTTTTTATTACCAGTGATGGCAGGGATGTTGCCACAAATACAAAGCACGTTTCAGTTAGCCGTTCAAACATCATTTTACATATGTGGTTGGGGTAGTTTGCTTCTAAATATTATTGCTATTTATAGATAGAAAGATAAATACTTTATAGACATGTGTTTTTGCTAGTAGGTTGAAGTAGGGATGACAGATAAGTGATATGGCAAAAAAAAAAATTTATATAGATTTTAATGTATTTGAAGAGAGACGCATGGTCTGTTTGCATCAAAAACAAACATGGCAGTTTATGCGTAAAAAAGGTAAAACAATAACAACATAAAGGATTGAGAAACAAAAGAATCAGCAATCAAAGCACTAAAATATTACTTGCCTCAGATAAAATAAGTTATACATTTTGTTCCAAATGATAAAAGAATTTTGAAGAGGTAATGTCTTCCGAATTTGAGTCACATGCTACGAATTAGCGGTGGTGGTTGGATCTACTCAAGTTTAAAAAGAGGAATTTCACTCTCTTCTGGATTAGAACAGAATGTAGAAAGGACTGGCTGGTCCCTCCACCAAAAAATTTATCACCAAAGGAAATGTATTTGATTTTTATTACCATGTTGCCAGTACTGCCTATACTGTAGAATATAACCATTGAGCTGACGATCTCAAGGGAGCTAGCTGACTAAACCATCTTCCGTCTTTGTCTCCTGGCTTAGACCCAGATGCCAAATGAAGACAAGATGTTGTTTGATTCTGTGAATTGCTCTATTCTCTGAGAACAGACTTTGGTAGCAGTGGGCTACCAATGAGAAAGGTCAGAGGTTAATACACTTTATAAGACAGCACACACAACCACTGCAAGCAACAGAGGCATGCAAAAACACACACTGGTCTGAGGGTTTAAGGAAGACCTCGGAGTCTGCTGAGAATGGATTAGAAAAAAAGTAGACTGTGGGAACCAAGGATATGGTACAGCGAATGTTGCATGATACAAGGACACAGATGATTGGAAGAGCCCAGCAAAGAGAGATAAGGGGCATTAATTAATTACTGAAGGATGGATAATTTTTATTTTTATGGTTCTCATATCCAATATTTGGGTTTTTGTTGTGGCCAACAACCGATATGGAAATGTAAAAACCAATAGCAATTCCCACAAATGTATACAAAGTTAAAGTAGTTAAAAAATTAACAAAATATATTTATCTGGGGTAGAGATAGACTGATATATCAGTTGGACAATATATCACGCTTATATTTGGAGTTTTTGGCATATCGACTATTGGCCATAAATCTTCAGCATAGGCCAATATTACTCAAAGCTTTTATTAACACTTTAATAGGAGATAACTGAATAAATCGGGACTACACAGCTCCCTTATAGTTTTGTAGGGCTTGGCTAGAGTGTGTAGTAAATTTAAGTTACATAATTTTGGCAAAATCATCAAAATCAGTCCTACATGTTGGCTCAAAATATCAGTTTCTCTGTATTCTAAACCATCAGCAATGGCCATGAAAAAACCTATATCAGTCGATCTCTAATCTGGGGTATAATTACTTCACGATTGTGTAAACTGACATCAATATTTTAAGGCTAATTGCTCTTCTATTTTCATTTCTCCCGTTAGTCTGTTCACACAGATGTATCTGATCCACTGATGACGGTGGAAATGACATATAGGTACACAGAGACTGGAGGCGAAACAAATATCTGCCAAATTTTCAACAACAAACTGATACCAATGTCCAAGGAACCAATATACTGCCCATCCCAAAAGAAAAGCCTCCGGTCTCCAATAGTAAACACCTGTATTTGTCATGACTCCCCCAGGTGAGTCCAAGGCAGCTCAGTATATATAGAATAAAAGATGTGCATGTGAGTGTTGTTGGCTGCCCGTGTACACTGCAGTCTGTCCTTGGTGAGACAATAGCTGGATTCTGCACAGTGAGTCCGTGGGAGGAAGGGGACAGAGGAGTCAATGAGTGAAGAGGCCTCGGGGGTGCGTCAGTGCCGGGCCATGCTGAGGGTGTAGGAGGACGGGACACTAACTAACAATGGTCAGAGTAACAGCCTTTCTGCACGCAAGCCTTTACACACATGTACTACACACACACGTACTGTACACACGCGCGGACAAGCACAGTCAACAAAAGCCCAGGTGATTACAGCTCTGCAGGATCCTGTCTGCGTGACTATCCACATATCAACAGAGTCAAGAGGAGTTAATGAATCAATGATTTCAGTCATTCACAGATACAAAGACTACAGGAAATGTGGTCATCCCTGATTCACCATTCAGTGATGTTTAGGTCAAACAGAAGTTGCAATGACACTAATGAGCCTAATCAGAGCAGGAATCAGAGATAAGATGAAGATAATGCAGGGTCAGCAGCACTTACATCAGCAGCACATTTAGAACATTTGACTCAAGTTTCAGATGATGTCTCACTCTTTTTTTATTCATTCATTTTATATATTTATGTTTTTAGATCAAAATCAATTCAGCGTTTAACATACAAAAATAATTTTACAAATTGTATTACTCAAACTCAACCCTCAAATCACAAGCCAGGGAATCAGCCTTAGATTTATGTTCTAGATCAATAAACTGAAAACGGTAGCAAAAACAGTCCTGTTCACAGAAGAGTGTTTTGAAGAACAGCTGAGATGAATGGGTATGTGTCTCGAGGCAGGCGTGGATCTCCATGTGGGAAACCTGTCCAGCCACTC
>KN494293.1:25856-42399 GCA_000787155.1 Scartelaos histophorus | reverse complement strand
GGATGAGTAGACCACACAGGGCAGAAAATGGTGGGTCAAGTTTTTAGAGATAGTAGTGAGAATCCATCAAACCACTGGAGGAGGACATATGTGACGATTTGTGGTTGGTTGGCATTTCACTAGAAAGGAAATATCCTCTTAGTATCATTTTAAACTGTTAACACGATTTTTGATTTTTGATTTTTGATGCAAGGTGTTTTGATGGAGACATTATTGAATTGATATTATATATTGTTGAACAATTAAACATTACTAATATATATATAGTTGCTTTCTGGTGTATGACAATCTTAAGTCATCATGGTAGTGTGCTCATTTGGCCAGTGAAATGATTTTAAAGACTCAATGTGAGTCTTTCAAACAAGATATAAAATGTACATGTGTGGTAATAGTTATTTCTCGGAGTTGGTTGACTATAATGGTCGGCTGATACGTAGGTAAGGGCCCTATACACTATCATGAAAGGCATGAGATACATCTGAGATAAATACAGCCACAGGTTATTGTAGCTAATATAATTTGTCACCATCTGTGTAGATAGATATGGCACTGTATTTTGGTGTGTCACTAAATCTATTTTACTATATATAGTATAAAAGAACTGTAATATATAATCAACTTCTGGAAGACAATTGTACAGCCATTCAAACAAATATTGCACATGCACATCTTATATGACGCACTATATGTCCAATTAACGCGTGCTGGCCCACACCCATGCCTGCGGCCTCACATGAAAAGGACAGCTTGGAAACACCCATAATATTTTCAACTGTAAATTGGCCTCAGTGACTCACAGGTAATCACTGCGGCATGGGTTTCATTACAGAATTATCAAGGTGTCATATATAGACAGGTGTTTCGATTTGTCAAAGTGTGAGCTGTGAAAAACACATTGACAAAATTAAGTTGAACTGACTCATCCATATGTTAGTCAGGTATGTTTATCAATAATTCATTATTACAGGATCATGCCCCTTCATACCAGCAGCCAACAAGCTTTTAAACTCAACTTAAATGACACTGGATGTGACATTTAATTGTCACTACATGTGTAGCTTACTGACTGTGAATGACTTATGGGAAACAGCTATGAAATGAATTGTCCTTTTGGGATGAATAAATGATTCTCAGATTCTGATGCAAGATCTTCTCTATCTCTGGGAAAAATGTGCTTTTTGTTCATAAGCTTGTCAATAATGAAAAATTAAGAACATATAAACTGAACTTCCAAATAGTTCTAGGTAAATGCGCCAATCCTTCTTTCATTGATTTTTTGGGGACGTTTTTTTATTTTTTATTTTTTTTAGCAATGAACACGATGTTAATTATGTGCCTATAATCCTGTGCTGCACAATGTCTTAAAACTAACCAGAGGATTATAAAATGTATACTCCCCCTGTATTTTTGAAGAGTTCTCATCAGAAACATGAGAAACTATGGATACCAAAACATTTAACTGGTCTTGAGAAGATTGCTTAATGTCAAGGTCAAACAAATGTTTAGGGTTTAGCTGAGTTTATCCTGTCTTCAAGGTCTGCAGGCCTGTTCTCGTGAGTCTTTTGGCTTTCATGTTACTGCTGAATGGGGTGATAGAGTTTGGACTTGCACTGAGAAGTAAAGTACTGGCAGTAATAAGTGCAAATCTGGACGCTTTCAAATATATAAAAGCGAAATAAGTGACATAATGTTATTATGAAGAACAGCACAAAATTTATCTCTGAGAAAAAGTACAACCAGATTAAATAAAATTATGACTAGGTATTGTGCAATGACATAAACAAGCTGCTTCTAATGGAAGATAACACAAAGTGATTAAAAAAAAAAAAGATTTTAACAATGGTGAATTCTAGTTCAATAAAACATTCCAAATGACAAGTCAAAGATAAACAGCAAAACCATTAGGCAAAGTGTCCAGAAAAGTCTCCTCTGAGTCCCTACTGGCCTCATCCTTTCACTGCAAGCATTAGGTTTACATCATGTAAATGTTGTTTATTTTGAAACTACAGTAAACAGAAACTGTTTTGTTCCAAAATAGTGCTGAATCACTATTAGACAATGTGAACGCATCTGCTTTTCCTCTGTGTTAGTCACAGGAAATGCAAAAGGACAGTGGAAAAAGCTGAGTGTCAAAGTTAGCAGGCATAATGATTGTATAGGTAAGGAGGCCCTGCTCTTGTTCATTGAGAATTCTTTTGAATATTTTAGAAACTAAGCTTGTTCACACATGAGTTTAATTAGGCACATACAATGTGCTTTGGCTAAATACATTGGCACATTTGTACATTTTGTAATCCAAAACTTTATCATGTTTCTTTTAGTAGAAATGGTGGTTTACTAAAATTGGAGCCATATGCTGACATGAGTCCCACCATTTTAATTAGCCAAATCCTGAGACATTTATTCCACTGAGAATGATAATTTGAATTTCACCGTCCGTATGTCTGGTATGCTATTGCAAATTTTACAGCTAAATAAAGCAGTAGCCAACAACACAGACAACAAACATTTTTACCAGTAATATGCAGGCAATCTTCTTCAAGTAATGTATCCACAATTTCCATTTGTTTTCCTGATGTATTAAGTTGTACTTTTTGCTACAATAAATAGTTTAAATCAAATTACCATACAAACAATTCAAGAATATATATATGCTCAAAAGATTGTGTTCTAAAGTAATAACATAGAACTCGCAGTGCATATTTATCCATTTATCAGTTTTTATGAATGGTCTCATCATTGTCCCCATTTGAAATGAAACGATATGTTACTTTATAAAATAAAAGGAGACAGAGGATTTAGTCTCCTGTGTGACTTAATGTTGTTGGAAACATAAATTCAACACACGGAAACAATACAAGGGCTGTGACCCATAAGAGCAATACTCCACTCTTACGCACATGTGGTTTGAATATACACTGAAATACACGCATTGTCAGTGAATCTGAGAAGTTTTATTTGGCGTCGGAACTACAAAACAGGAGAAAAGAACCAGGAGATCAAGAACAAGGCTACATGGAGGGTTAGGAATATCTATGATTATGAATGGTCATGTGAAATGCATGTTTTTGTACATGGTAACTTTTTTTTACTATTTGTGTGTGAAAGTAAAATCTTCATAAAGATGAAATCAAGATGAAACTGGTCAGTATTACAGAGATTTTAAAAGCAGTGAATGATTTTGTCTCTAATACGGTATATTGTGTATGGGCTCCATGCACTAACTGGCTTTCCTATAGACTTTCTAGAAAAAATAATGTTTTATAAATAATATCATTAAGGATATTACTTAACACATAGCTTTTTAGCCACTGTGATGTTTTGTGTGTTTGTTTTGTTTTTTTCTAAAAGTCCATGATAAAAATAGATGGGAAATTGACTTCAAGAACTAGAACAGATTTCAAAGTTAGTGTTCAGCTCTATACCATACACAGTTCTAACTATATAGTAGTAAAATATTAAAAGTGCCAATGTTAATATTCAGATTTTTTCAGATCAGATTTACATCAGCATGATCACATTGCCAGGCCTATTTGAACACAGTTCATTAAAACCTCCATAACAGACTTTAATCCATAAAAACATGTTGTCCCCAGGCTGTGGACTCTATATGTACACATAGCATTATCTTATAAAAACTTGCACACTGTTTATAGCTTCATAAAACCACTGCCCTAATTATGTTGCGTATGGGCCCTGCACTTTGGCAAGTGTCCAAGCTGTTTCACTGTTGACTTTATCGTTTTAGGTATATTGAAAAAAATTAGCAGCACAAAGTATACATTACACCATTTGTCACAACACTTAAAAGTCAAGTACTTTTACAGATTCCGAGATTGTGTGAAGGTTTGGGGCTGTCTGATATTTTTTTCTCAGACTGAGGTCAAATTCTTGGTTTGATGTCTCGCTGATGCACAACAGGTGCCTCTTTACAGAAAATATGTTATAAACATGGCGTTCCCAGGAAAGAACAGGACAAAAGGTTGATCTCCTTTACATCTGCTGCTCACATTACAACTGTCACATGTCGCGGTTAGAGCGCACGTCTTTTGGATCTGCCAAGGTAGAACTCACTCTCCTCCACAGGGATGTTACTGTGCATAAACCAAATAGTATTTATGAATTAGTTTATCAAGCTTTAGTCGGGAAATTTAAAAGTCCTTCAGTATTGATTGTCAAAATGTTAAATTGATGTATTTTGCAAATATGACACTGAACTTTGTTGTTTCCAGGCACATGAGCACATGCATCTCAGTTAGAGAAGTACCAATCCGGCTTTTTCATTTACGATACCAATTCTAATACTATAGCTTTAAGTATCTGCTGACACCCGATATGAACTGGCAAGAGTAAAAAGACTGAGAACCTCATTTATTTCCTTTAAAACAAAAATAAAATAAGGAAAAACTGATCAAAATATGCTATGTAGTATGTTATTTATCTCTCAAGTGACTACAGAACAGTTTGGTGTAAATAAAAGGTTTTTTTTTTAATGTGAGACTTTCTGGGCCAACTATGACCTGTAAATAGTGTTATTACATTATTGTTACATTATACATTATATGTCCAATCAGGTTATTGAAAGAACCGATATTTGGAAGCCAATATCTGATTCAGCAAATTTTATCTTTTATAATATAATCAATAGCACTTAACTCTCTCATCATGAAGGTTATGCATTTCTATCAGTCAGCTATGCCCTTGCAGTGTGGTATATAAATGTCAGATAATTCTTAAGTCTTGTGAGTCAGACTGGATAAGTATGTAATGGGAATGCTTGAATATACTGTGTCATGTGATTTAAAAGCTGTGGACCCCCTCCGACTGCTTTATAGACCATTTGCAATATTTAATTGTGCTTTTGACAGACTCTGCATGACATCATATTACGTGACAAGTGCTCTGATTCATTGCTGTATTTTGGCTTTTCTGGGAGGTTCAAGTGAATGTGTAATATAGGAAAAGCTGATTGGCTGTTCCCCTCAATTATGCTTACAGTGAGCGGGAAGGACACATTATTACTGGGTGAAAAGAGCAATACTGTTTAGTTTTGTTATTTACCTGGTGAAGACGACAGCTGGTAGACCTCCTGTGCTGAACTGTTGAGAGAGGCTAAGCAAACTCGTGCAGGCTTTCTCGTCTACTGCCTGTCAGTCTCTCTCCTCACTCTCTCATAACCTGCTACAGTTGTCAACACCTGTAAAGACAAGAGCTGGTTGGAGTGAACTGTTGACACATTTCTTTAACTCATCTTTTAGCAAAGCCTTGTTACTAATGACTAATGTAGCTCAAACAGAGGAAGGACCACTTCCTAACTGTAAACTAACCCATAGGTCTGATGGCAGGGGAAGCTTTTTGTTTTTCACCAGCCTGTCATGCTTTGTGTCAGCAATCATAAGCAGGGACATAGGGGCAATAATAAGAAGTATTTTTAAGAGTATTTTTACAGACAAAAAGATAGGTCAGTCAGTGGCTATTCTCAACTAATTTCTCTGTTAGCCCGTTGTTTGCTAAAACTTGCCAGGAACATTGGTAAACAAAAAAAAAGAATGTCTACTGCCTATTGTCTCATGTTAATGTCAGAAAACTGAAGTCATCTTTTTTCTGCTTTTAACTAGTACTTGTGTAAACTATATCTGGAAAATGTAGAGATAAAGACTTAAAGTGTCACCTCCAAGGCACTGAGTTTTCGCTCAAATAACATGTACATAACACTTTATACTGCGTAGGTCAAAATGAATGTTCCACACCATATTGAGATTTTGTTATATCAGTACCATATGGCCTCTACAATCAGATATACTTAGGATGTACTGTTAGCAATTACATCTTTTTGGACTCTTCTTTATTCTTTTGTACACAGTGTTTAAAACAGTCTGGTTTTGTTTTTGCCAAACCATAAAACAAACAAATAGCTTTGGGAGGACATCCAAGGTATGTCCTTAAAAAATCAGGAAGCTCTCCATAGCATCCCCCTGTCTGCCTGTAAAGATTTGTGTCGGAGGTTCATTTGGACTCGATGTGATACAGTGCTAAAGTAATCCCATAAGTCAAAGATGCTTTCTAAACAGCACTGACCCCTGCCCTCCCCACGCTGCTCTGTTTATGCTGGCTACACTGGCATTAAACACAAGCCACATATTTTTAACATCAGGATTCTCCGGCTCTCTCTGGTCTGAGTAAAAAGTAAGCTGCCCGTCAGACTGGATCAATCAGTCCAGTGCATGAACCACCTCCATATGTTTCATATTGGGAACAGGGTTTAATAAAGGCAAAATCTGACAGCCACAACGCTTTGAAAGCATTTTCTTTTTGTCATTTTAGGAAGTCAAAGAATTTTTATTCATGTTAAAGCCATAAATGTAAACTTTAGATTCCTAAACTCAAGAGGACTTGCTCTAGCTGTTATCTGCTGATGAAACAAAACCAAAAATTGTCATGGAATACAAATTTGCATGTCTTTATATTAGCTGTATTGCCTTGCTAGTCAGTATATTTAAAATAAATTCATTGCACTAAAACAGATGTTTTTAGAGATATCTCTCAGCCTTATAAAGCAAAATAAAGCAACACTGACCTCTAAAGGCCATTGTGAGTGTAATATCCCCAAAGTGCCATTTATGCCTGCTCTTCATCATACTGATATACCGAATTTATACAGAGTACATGCAGAATACTTTCTCTTACAATTTTTTATTTGATTATAAAATATAGTTGAATCTGATGTGTTTGTCGGCTGCTTGCGTAATGTCAAAATCATACAACCTCACACACTAATGCTCATCTCCCCTCGGTGACCCTCTGGTGTGGCTTCAGACTCTAAATACGCCAACGCCCAGACACCATCAGCGTCATGGGTCAGGTGTGACCCATGTGTGTGAATGAAAGAGTTCGTGGTTAATGAGGGCACTGTAGTCCAGACATTCTCATAAACTAATGCTTCAAGGTTAGGAGGTTATTCTATTCAGTTAACCTTTAAATAAGTGTTGGCAAATGAGCATACGTATGTGCAAATGTAAACAGGGACTATTTTATTTCAGTTTTCTTTCTGTCTTTAAATGTTATATCTGTGTGTTGTAGAGCTGTGGTTGAGGGGTCCAGGTGGCAGGCATGAGGGGCCCGGCCTGCAGAAGAGTCTGGCTCTAGAGTCCACAGAGACTCCCACTTCCACTGGACACATTCCACAGGTACAAGCCTAAAACACTAAAACACTCCACAACATTCAAAGCAGACTGGCCGGGCCAACTGGAGGGCCAAAGATGTCCCCTGGTATGAGGGGGAAATGAACTAAACATTTGGAATAAACAAGAAAGGAACAACATGACTAAAGACTTTCCTTTTGACCTTCAACATACCTGGTTTACAACAGAACATCATGTGTCTAACGTACGGGCTACAAAAAGAGATGTACCATTAGATTCTGCATTATTCAGCTTAAAACAGACTAGGGCTGTCACACTATTAAAATATTTTTAATATTATCTATATATCTATTTTATATTTCTATTTTATATTTCTATTTCTATTTTATCATATCTATTTTAATATTAACATATAGTAAAAATACTTTCTACTGATTTCATTACTGCAATGACACAAAAAAACTCAATAGGTAATATAATAATACTTTCTTTCATTTTAAACTGTGGTCTGATACTAGGTTTTATATAGATCAAGACTTTTCTAAAAGGAAATGTTCGACTTTGTTATATCTAGTTTGTTACGGTGTATATTGTACGCAAGCGTATTTATTGCTTATGTTTCTATTCTCTTTTATCTAGGACGTGTGCCCATGAGGTCGTCATCACTGGTCCTGCTCCTCCTGATTGGCATCCAGGCTGTACTCAAAATCGAAGGTGGATGGGCCCACAAAACAGGGCCAGCCAACCACAAAGCAGCACAGCAAATGGGAGCCAATCACAGAGCAGTACACCAGCATCAGGTTGCAGGCTCCAAGGGGTCTTCTCCAGACCATCACAGGAATGGCCACCACAGGACCAAGAAGCACCATCATCATCAACATCAGTATGCAGCTACTGAAAATCTGGAAAGAAGTTCAACCAATTTCCAACCAGATCCGTCCATCCCTGTTGTAGATCCCAAACTCTTTTCCAAAAGACGCTATAGGCCATCGCCTCGGGTTGTTTTCAGTGAGGTTGAACCCACGCATGATGCCCTGGAAGGTGAGGGCTTTGATGTGGATGGGATAAGGGGTACAAGAGTGCGGCGGAGAGCAGGAACACACACCATGCACAGAGGGGAGTATTCTGTCTGTGAAAGCATCAACACTTGGGTAGGCAACATGACATGGGCGACAGATATTAAGGGCAATGAGGTGATTGTTCTTCCCAATGTTACAATCAACAATGTGGTCAAAAAACAGTTCTTTTATGAGACCACCTGCCGATTCCCCACACACAGGAACGCGGGAAGTGGCAATGCTGGGAGGCCAGGACGGGGAGGAAAACAGGGCTCTAAATCTGGCAACTCGGGCTGCTTAGGAATCGACAGCCGCCACTGGAACTCTTACTGTACCAACACACACATATTTGTAAGCGCCCTCACTCTTGACAAGGATCGGACAGCTTGGAGGTTTATCCGCATCAATGCCGCTTGTGTGTGTGTCCTGAGCAGGAAGTCCTGGGCGGGACGGGGCCCCAAACACTGAACACAATGAACATTTCCATTAAACAGCCACAACAGCATTATTGCCAATACTGTAAAGCCTAAACAAAGACATATTGACAAGGAGTTTCTCTCACATCACATTATCTTTATCCGTTCACCTCGCTCCTGGCCCTACCTCAGTCCAAAGGTTCTGGTTCATTTAAGTTATGTGGACTGCATGTCATATTTATGATTTATACATAAAATATAGTATATACAATATGAATCCAAGCTTTTAATGTTGTTGTTGTTGTTGTTGTGTTGTTTAAGCTGTTATTTATTAAACACCTCAGTACTTGCCTGGGTAGTTCTGTGCTGGATTTAAGCCAGTGGCTAAACGACATGGTTAAGATGCTCATCCACACTGTTGGTGTGTCCTTTGGCAAGGTAATTTATCTACCCTGCCTGGTGTGGATGTTGTGTGCATGCGTGATTTGTAGAAGTCAGCGGTGCAAACAACAGTATAAAACTGCAAGCCAGAGGCACAGCTCACTGCGTTTTTTTTTCATCAGCAGTATCACACTGCTTATTTTCTGAGATAATATCACCTGCTGTTTGAAAGATTATTTATTTACATGTCTATAGTGTTATCCAGTAAATATCAAGAAACTATAATAAAATGTGAGTTTAATAATTAATTACATAATGTTAATCTACAACACCCGACACAGTGGACTGAATTGTAATTTCTGGACAGTATACAGTTCTCTTTAAATTAAACACTCAAGATAAAATATTTCTGCTGTGATCTTTGCTACAGGCTATATATTGTTTTTATGGTACATAAACGGTACATAAAAAGCTATTGGCAAAATGTTTCTTCCTGTATCAACACCAAGACGTGTGACTGTTGTAGGCTTAATATGTTCATCCACTTACACAATATTGTCATTAAAACCTGAGTGTGTACTAAAACTGCAATGTGACCATAGACTGTGAGTGCGGCACTGTGGGTATAAGAGTGCTGTGCCTCCAGCATGCAGTTTCCCCCTGCTCAACCTATGAGGCAGCTATGGCCACAGAGGAGCATGCCACCCAGCATGGAGTGAATGAATAATACATAGTAAATTGCTTTGACTGTCTTAACATAAATTTAGGGTATTATTATTATTATTCAATGTTTGACATGGTCACAGTGGACTGATTTAATACCTTCTGAAATATTTATGTTATGTCAAGTGGCTGAATGGGCTCTTAAGTCACATTTGTAATGTTAACATTTACGTCTTGCATTTGTGTCCTATGCATTTGTTCATTTTAAAATGGCCACATGTATCGGTACAAAATGACTAAAGCAAAACTACAACATTTAGTTCACCAGAAAATTGAGAGTGCACATCCTTTACATTCTTGTGTGTGTGAGCAGCCAGAGGTGAGGAATGTTCTTCAGGCTGCTCAGTGCTCAGCTCAGGTTTATACACACTGGAAGATATATGGACTAGGCAGACAAATGAAGAGCAACAGCTGTGGGGCCATGCCAAACTGTGTATTAAAGAAAGACTCCAGGAGACAGAGTTAGTGCTGTTCCGGACTGATGTGAGAAAATGAAGTATTTATATATGAGCACGCTGCTTGGTTTCTAATTGAAGGGTATATGCTGCCCTCTAGTGGACGTTTACATTAAATTGGCTAAATTAGCTAAATTTACATTAACATTTCAAAATTTATGTCCCAACCATAGTCCGTATATATGAATGGACATAGCTAACGCGTTAGCCGCCGTGGGCCAAACAGGAAGTGCTCCAGGAGGCTCTTCCGGCTCATTCTGACCCTGACTCCCATTAACTTACGTTAGGAGATAAAAGTAAAGTACAAAATATTAGTCCCCATTTTCAAATGCATGCAGCCATTACTAAAACTACGACAAATCTTCGCCGCAGTTAAGGAAAAACAGCTTTTACATTCCCCACCTGAGGTTTTTTCATCATCCTCGTCGGCGTCTTGATCAAGGACGAAGAGCTGGAATCAAAGCAGCAGATTGGAGGAAGGGCCCTGTCCCCGTCTGGAAATGTAGAGATGGAGCTCATGTTCAGGTCGTCATGTCTTGTACTTTGTGAATTTTGCACTCATCGCCATTCATCATCTTCATAGAAGGTATGAAAGGTAACACAATGCAACACATGTAATTTAACTTTAACATTAGAGGTGTTAAAGTTAAATTTAGTTAAAATATAATCAAGTGTCATAGGCAAACATCACCTTCATTTTCGACTTTACACTCAACCAAAATCCAGACAATAAAAAGAAACACATTACACATAAAACAAAGAAACTTCGGTTTACCGTAAAGTCATTTGTCATTTGTTGTTTCTCACAGCGTCATGTAGTAACCGTTTCCCGCTCCTGACGTCACGTGGTACCAACCAACCAATGAGATTTCGAGTAGTGGATAAACATAGTATTATCGTTGTTCAGGTAACATGTGCATATGTGCTAATGTTGAAAATGTGCTTTTCATCTAATTAATCTGTCAATTTAATCAATCTATTTAAAGTCCTGTGATTTCATCTCCTTAATACTGTTGAGTTGTAAACTGACCACGCTAAACTTCTAATCAAAAGGGCCTAGTTCATTTCATTCATACTGTTATTGACTATAGGCCCAATTATTATGACCGGTTTTATTATTTCAGTGTGAATGATTATAGTTAAACAAATAGGCAAATTTCCATCTGTTCATATTGCAGCAGGCACTAGCCTGTCTTATATAAGTTGTTGAAAAGCTCCCCTTTGAACAGCATGCAAAGTTAAGCAGTCGGCCACTGTTGATATTTTATCAGCATTTCCAATTATGGCACTGGCAAAATAAATCCTCCCCCTGTAATCTCCACACTCCAATAAATGTGGATCACAAAAATAAAAGTCATAGTGTGAACTATAGGCCTAACTCTCACACGTGTTTTTAAAGGAGTTTATCTATGATCACTTCCACATTATTTAAATATTTGTCATTCTCCTTACTCCATCTGTCATTTAGCCTTCACTTTCCCAGAGCTTGGCAGACCAATCTGTTCCTCTATAAGGACATTTTAAACCGCCATCTAATCCCCACTCATAAAATAAACAGTTATTTGGACATTCCCTTCACTCGCCATGGTGTAGGGGGAAATATTTATGTTCAACAAAATGTCCCTGAGTTGAGTTACAGACACCAGGGCTTTTCCATTCTGTAGCTTGTATCGTAATAGGCCTAATGCAGTAAGACCTCTATGGGATGAGTAACACATTTGGCATACACAGGGATGAACTTGACAAGGGCACTGGTGGTTTGAAGTACTTGTATGCACTTCACTGATGTTCACTTTTCCACCAGGATGGAAAAGCTGCAAGCTTGAGAGTGTTTTAGCACCATCTAGTGGTGAAAGGATATGTTTGCAATCTAATAAACTCCAAACTTCCTGTATAATCTAAAACATAGACCAAATATTTTATTTCAATGGCCCCAACAACATTTGTATGAATACTTGAATACTTTTTTTTTAACACTGGTTGCCATTTCTGACAAATGTTAAAGAGGATTAGGAGCATATTGCATATATAATCTTCCTTAAGTAGCCATCAGGCAGGCTGCTATGGAAATAGAGCCTCTAACCTCCAATGTAGATATGCCAGAGCAATACACTTAAATAACAATAAACTTTGCCATTTTGCATTGAGAGAGGGAAAAAAGTGGTGTAGTCTTAAGTGTTTTGACTAATAATATTTGCCTAAAAATGGATTTGGCCTGGAAATGTTTGATCTTTGTGTTGCTCAAGGACAAAGAGCAGTTTGGTCTGGACTCTGGAGAGGTCAAACAGCTGGCCAAAGTTATATTTATCCATCTCAAAAAATATATATATATATTATTTAAAAAACATTTGTCACATATGTCATTATATCCATAGTGATAATATTCAAAAAAACAAAGCAGATCAGCACTGAGTTGTGGTGATGAGAGATCACACTGGAGTTTATTTGGGTGGGGACTTTAGACAGCTTTCCATGATTCATGTGTTTAGAATGTGGTTTCTATCTGTTCTTATTCAATATTACAAGTGTGTTTGTTGTATTAATTAAAAATTTTAAAGCTGCACAAAGGCCCTTTATTGGTTTGCTTCTCAAAGTCTTACTTGGTGTCAGCACTGAATGAACTCACAAAAACGCGTTTAATCTCTGTGGACATAACCTAGTTGTTCTGTGGCTTTATTTGAACCATGACCAGTGCGTGGAGAACATTTGTGCCAACAGATGCCATGTGGCCATCGTGTGTCACAGTCCCCCTTGAAGCCCCCCTCTGCATTATTGAAATGGGCGGTCTGGAAAGAGTCGGATCCTGCGGTGCTGTGCGTGCGCATGTGTCAGTGTGTGTGTGTGTTTGCGCGTCTTTGGGAGAGTCGCTGCTATTGATGCTCGGCTCTGGTAGTTCAGGGTGGACCGTTATTGTCACATTGTGCTAAGCCTGTGCATTGCGATTTAAGGCCAAAACTAAAGAGAAGGAAGCCAAACATCCAGCCGCAATGGGGAAGGTGGAAGGAGGAATGAAGTGCGTGAAGTATCTGCTGTTCGTGTTCAACTTTATCTTCTGGGTAAGTGCCAATAAGGACGCGTTTTGTGTGCGTAATCAAAGAGTAGCAAGTGCAGCAGTGGTGCATGCGCGGCTTTAGTACAACCACGTGTGTTTCTGTACCAAAATCAACGATGCCGCGCGTTTCTATTGCGTTTCCTCATCTTATTTATCTGGTTTGTGTTGTTGCGTTGCGCGTAAAGGGTGACAGCCACTAGACGATTTTTACTTTAGGCTCACCGGGCGGGTTTAAATCAGATTTTCCACAGTGGGAAAAACCCGCCCCTTTTCCCGGAGAATAGTGTGTTTTTGAAAGGAAGACTGAATGAAGAGACAGAATAAAAGAAAGAGTGAAAGGCGACATGGAAACAACCAACACATTTCCATTCTGCAATGCTGAAAAGTTTCATTTCGTTATCCTTCCTCTTTTAGCAGAAGAGAGGAGAGCGTCGCTACTGTCAGGTGGACGTGAAAGGTGTGCGTTTGAGTGGCCACTTCTTCACAACAAAAACTACATCTTATAAGCTCCAGTCCCAACTAAAGGCCCCTCTACAGACAACAGGGTAGTGCTCAGTGGTGGTGCTGCGTTTTGAATAATGCAATAACAATATTTGGACACTCCTGAGGTCTAAGTCAAGTTCTCCATAAATGGAAATAGGGTTCGTTTATGGCCTAAATATTTTAGAGGAGTCACTAAGTTGTCCTCTTATGGTAAAACCTTAGACTTAGACTCAAAACATAACTGTAAAAACGTGAAAATAAACAAAAAGAAGAGGCTTTTTTTGCAAATAAAAATCCAACCACAAGCCAGTGCACAGCAGTGTCAGCAAACAACTTTTTAGTTCTGTTATTAAATATTTGTCTGTGATGTGATTATGACTGTGCTGCATAGTTTACAGTTCTGTATTGGTGGTGCTCAGTGTTCTGCCCGGTTACTGACACTTTTACTATCTAAAGGAAAAGTGTGTTTAAGCACTGGTGAGGTTTTCCACTGAGCATCTGTGCAGTGCATCAGGCTGGCTGAATGGATCTATTGTGACAGCGGGACAATGGCATAACTTCTATGTGTTACTCCTGCCAGCCCCAAAACAGGAGACAGCTACCAGTGTCAAAACCAACTCGACTCATTCATTCAGTATTCCCATTTAAGCCTCAATAATAACACAGAGCCAGAATACCTTAGATATTTCATTTGACTAAGAATTTCCTTTGCAATCCCTAGCATATTTTTTCCATACTTGTTTTATCCAGTCTGCACTAATTGCACAAGAATCCTATTTTGAGTCACTATATCATTGTAAATAGGTGTGATAAATTATGAGTGAAGAAAAAAAATCGTATGAATGAATTCCCCCCTACATATTTATGTAACGTGTTTTTTGACAAATTTTCCAAATCATTATGCACTGATTGTTCACTTGAGTTAAAGAACATCTCAAATTGATGGTACTTTTTCTTGAGTTAGAATTCACTGTGGTGTCTTTTTCTGCAAATCATTGACAACTGCAAGCAGATCAGTTGCATCTGTGGAGAAGGGGATTAGCACAGAGAGTGAGATATTTCCGTGTCTGTTTAGTCAGATGGAAAAAGAGGACAGTTGGCATCATGTTGACCCAAATACAATAGATTAAGGTTGCTGGGTTTGCAATGAAAGTGTCAGTGCAAAAATAGGCACAATTTACTGGTTTGTAACTTTTGCAGAAACTTACAGCAAATTACAGTATGTACGGTTATCATTTGACAGAATACTAGTCACAATCGCATCAAATAATCAGCGCCTCCTACTGAGCATGCCCACTCCCCCTCCCTGCCTGTCCCATTTGTGGATGATCAGAAAGTGCATATGCTCAAAGACAGTGGAGGAGGGGCAAAGTCCTCTGATTGTTCTCAAATCCCACAATAAATAAAGCTGGGACTTAAGTGTGTTTTCACATAACATATGAGACGTCTAATGCAACTTTCTACACGTGAACATGTTTCTTAAGATATACTACAACTTCTTAACATTAGTGTTGCAGTATATTACAAAATATTTCATTTTCTTATAGTAAAAAATTGGAGGTACTTGATACATGCATTTTTGATAGAAATGTACTGTCTTCATTATATTGATACTTTTCACTCAAACGAATGAAACAGGTACATCATTTGAGATCTTAAAGTCTCTTCATGTGTTTTTTATTCTTATATAATCTTTCACCAGTTCTTATAGTTTAAAAATATCTCCAACCTGGCTGGCACTATGTAATTGTCCTCAGATCTCCACCCTCCACCTTCACCCACGTCGCATCACACTCACAATGGGATTTTCTCCACCCATATAATTATCCTGCTCCTATTTACACTTTCTCTCTGCCCATCACTTTTAATACGCCTCCGCATCTGTTTTCTCCAAACACTCTGCAGACAGACTGTTATATTTGTCCAATGGAACCACTGTAATTACAACTTGATTAAAAAAGCAAGCTTAGCCATGGTTTTGAGTGTAAGAATATATTTACAGTAGAGGACACAGTGAAGTGTGTCTCGCTCAGACCACAGCCCCTTCTCATGGAAACTCCCCTCACAAAAGCACTATTTAACAGCTCTGTTAAAAAAGGGAAGCCGCACTCGCAAAAAAGGACCTTGATTAAAGTTCTAACCAGAGATGGAAAAAGTACTTTCAACTGGTACTCAAGTAAATGTTTGACCACTTTTCCAAGATAAACGATTTCCAAGTGTTGCCAACTGAAGTACTAATCCAGTCCTAATTTTGGATAAAACGATAATGCAAATGTGTCACATATAACATCAATAATGGCCTTTATGTTCAATCAAGAGGAAATCACAGTTGTTAAGGCAAAGATGCTTTAATTTACTGCATGGAACATATAATATTGAAACAATCATTTCTAGTACCCTCTGCTTTGTTCTTATATCCCTGCTTGAGAAACACTAGGCTGAATTCTTACTTTACTTCTTTCCACCTTTACCCGCTCTAGCCATTTCCATGTCAAAAATACCTCTATGTTTTTACTCAGGTGTCAAAATGATTAATGGTTTTGAGGTGTGCGCTTTTGCAGAACAGGATGTTACAGTAGCAAGTAACATCTCTCCTATCCTTCAAAACTTGACACTGTATTGACGAATTTATTAAGTGATTTTTCTGTTATTTATTTTTTCCCCCCTAAAATTCACTTTCCATTGTGTCTGTCATATGCCATTGTAGCCCAGATCCCCTTCTCTTTGGTAGACAGTGGCTCTTTGTTGCTTTGGGTGCGGTTTGGAGGTAGCAGAGTAGCGTAAGGGGGGCACACATGCAGATAAGTGCATTGGTTTTTTTGGTGGTGGTGGT
>KN494293.1:0-16504 GCA_000787155.1 Scartelaos histophorus | reverse complement strand
AAAAAAAGTAGTGAGTAAAACATTTAGGGCAAACAAAAAGACTGGTGACTTTGCTGTACCATACCTAGCACAGTCCACTATTCCATTGTAGGTTTCTTCATTAGCTCCTTTTTTGAGGGATTGCAGTCTTGTCTTAATCACTACACAATAAACAAAACAATAATGTTATTAGAAAGGTAAACCTAATTAATCATTGTTTTACTTAAATGTAAGCATATCATTGACCCACCGTCACAAGGACTGACAGTCACAGCAGCCACACATCCAGCCAGACAGCCGGATGTGAACGACCAGTAAAATGGTACAGATCCTTCAGGTGAAGACTGACCCAACTGGTGCAGGTGAGCAAACAGAGGGAAATATACCACGGAGAATGGGATGTCCCTGTGAAAATGGATTAAACATGTTAGAATTATCTTTAAGTCCATAGCATCAGTCTAGTTTAAGTATTAAGTATGAGATTATGGCACAGACCTCATCAAAGTAGCACCGAGTCCCTTGTACAGTCCGATGAATCCTTTGGTCTTCAGCAGCTCTCTGGTGATCTGTGTGGCTGATAGTCTCATCACAGGTGCAGGGCTGGTGTTATACGACCGGCACAAAACTGCACTGGTCCCACCCATCTTCAGAGTTGCTACCACACCCGGCATCACCCTTTGTTGGGCAGCTGAACATTTGACCCATTTTTAGTTACTTTTAAATATAATCCCATTAGCCCTAAATGGTTGTAAAGACCTCACCAATTCTGCCAGCATCTTGCATCTGGATCTTGAGCATCTCCATTGGTGTTGTGATGGTGACTTGGCACATGCCGGCGCAGCATCCAGCCAGCATCTCCTTAAACACTGTGAGTTTGCTATTGAAATACAAAATAAACATGAGTGTATGATCAGAGCATATTCAGTGCATGAGAATGGATTTGCAACAGCTTTGAAATGCATTACTCACCCATCTTTGCTGAGCTGGTGGCGGAAGAAGTCATTGGCAGCAAGTTTGATGGCCTTCTCTGGGGTCACTAGTGTAAGATTTACAGCAGCACCTAAAATATATTTAAATGAAAAACATATTATAGTTATACGCAGTGTGATGATAGTATGTTGCAAAATGTACATTTTCTTATGTGATCTTACCTCTGTACATGCCAAAGTAACCCTCAGATCTAACCGTTTTTATCAGACAGTCCATCCTGAAAGAAATTACAGTCAATCAAAATGATGATCTATGATGCATCAGTCTTGCATCTATTGAGATTATTCATAGTTTTGACAATAATAACAGTTAAACTCTATTTAATCATAGTGAAGTTTACATGTTCTTATAGATTTGCTGCCCGCTGCGCTGATTTTGCAGTCGTGTCTTAGCGAGGTCTATTGGAAACACACAGGTGACTCCAACCATCCCTGCTACTCCTCCATTGATCAGTTTGGCTGGCAGGCTACAAAACACAACACAGTTTTGTTTGGTAAACACATCTGGAGACTTTATATGAAGCAAATATCATGCTCATTGACTGATTATTAATTATTATTATTATATTGATTATTTTATCATAGAATCGACCATGTATCCTTGGTTTATGGTTGTTATATTGACATTGTTCTTAATGATTAAAGGCTACATTTGAATATTCAGTTCTAATACATACATATAGCTTCTTAATAGTGCAATGTCATTTCAGTATTCTGTTGCTTCATATAGAAATGCGGTCCCTTACCTGATCTGTTGTTGCTGGGCCATTGTCTCTTGTTAAAAGTTGAAAAGTTACTTGAGTGGAAATAAGACGGCCGTGGAGGGAAAGCAGGCAGCGAGTCCCCTTGGAGACACTGAGCAAGGCAAGAGCTGCAGCAAGCCTAGGTTATATATATATCAGGCAGCCCTACAGATACTGGGGATAAATTCACCTATCTCCACCCCCAGTGCAACAGGCCAGGACACACAGCCAAGAGAGATCAACACACAAGCCAAAGGCTGGATCACCAGCAAAATGCACCCCATCTGCTGACTGTCAATAAGAAGCAGATAGTTGTGTGGTAACTGACTTTACACTCTGAACAAAAGCCATGAAAATATATATATATTTTAAATAGATTGCAGCAGATAATGCCAAAGGATAAAGTAATTTAAAGTGAAGGAAATTTGAAAAATATAACTTAACAAAAAACATCAAGCCATAACTAGGTACATTTACTTTATATATAAAATGACTTCATAGGATTTTCCCCAAATCATCTGCCACTGACATTCTCTTTGATATGATATGCAAAGCACTTTTTGCTTTGGATAAATTATTGTGTATATGTAATGACAAAAAATACAGTGTTGACATGGAATGCTATATTTAGAAAAATACAGTTGTCGTTGCAGCAAGATCTAAAAATACTTGTGTGAGTTAAGAATTTGAGCATTGATTTACTGTAAAATATATTATAGCAGCATTAGAATCAAGTTAAAGATTTAATTGATTTTCATAAAAACATGGCACTCTGGAATATAAATAAACGTAACATATATAGTCACAAAATAAAGTTCACAATTTCAAAACTTCAATATATAATCAAAATGCATATTTATTTATGATGATAAGAAAACAAATACTGGATGCTACAGTCCTAATAAATAACAATATAAACTGCCTAGTGTTTTGTGTTTTCCTCTCAGTGAACACTTAGTTTTCCTGTGGTGGATTGGTCCTTCTCTTTATCTTCCTGGTGGTTTCCATGCAGCGGTCATGAGGCATGCGTCTGGTGCGGACACAGTGGTGGGTGCGGGTGTCACAGCGTCTGCAGCTGCAGCGCTCAGCCACAGGGTAAAACAGCTGAGTCCCATTGAGAGAACAGGCAGGCAAATGTACAGGATGATACACCACGGACAGGGCCAGACAACTGCGCTGGACCAAGAACTTTCTGCCAAATCGACCTCTGAAATTTGTATCCTGACAAAAACAGGGAAACAATGTGCAGTTATTACAAAAGGCTTCATACAGTCTAAATTAAATATATAGTAATGCATAATAACATCATTACAAAAAAAATAAATTAAATCAAAGTAACAGAATAGAAGTACAGTTCACAAAATGTAAACACATCAAAAGTATGTTTATGCAGTTTATCATAACATTTTCAGGAAATATTCACAATTTGAACTTTATAAAACATACATTTCATATTTATTGTATGCAAATGGGGTGGGATTAAGTTTACACTTCTGTCCTTTCCCATTTTGAGACAGATTGTAATATACAGATGGAAAAAAATACTCAAAATTTTCTCTATTTTGTTTCATGAACAACAAGTATCATCAATCATTAAACAAAATAAAACATCTCCTGTGTCTTTGTGTTCGTCTCTCTCAGAAAAGAATAAACAAAACCATTGCTTGTGAAAATTAAAAATTCAAGGTAACATTTATAAAGTCCTCACCTGAGTGTAGCAGAAGCCGCTGCAGATGGTGGTGTTGATGACCACACACTGGTCACATTCACTGTGCTCCATCCTGAAAGTGAAGTTCTTTGGGGAGCAGCAGTGGCTCTCTCTCATCAGAGCAAACAGCAGCAAGTACTTCAACGCCAACAGCCACATGCTACACATGCACAAACAGCACTTCAGCCTATACACTCAAAATGAGGATACTGGGGCTCAAGGGGCTATCCAGAAATAAGATAAATATAGACATATACAAATGTCCAAAATAATATATATAAAAAAATGAACATAAAATTAAGTTCTTACCTGTTGAGGAGCAGCAGAGGTGAAAAGGCCAAATGACAGCTAATAGGTGAGTGTGGTCCCTGCCTGGTCTTTGAGCGACTCAAAACATTGAAGATGCTTGTCTGCTTTTTATGGAGAACTAATCCTCTCTGATCTCAGGGACTTTGGGTCGGGTCTCATATGTGACGACTGTGCAAAGTGACACAAATATACACGTGGGTGATGATGCATTATGATCTATGCTTATTAACCACAGCGTTTATCCAAGTGCAAAGAGACAAAACTTACCAAGAACATTTGGATTTGGAGTCAGTACAATAAAAAATATTAACTTATTAACTTATTCTGCATTTGGTTTATCTAAAATGATTAGACTTTTATCTGAGACCTAATAAGTTCAATAAACATTAGATTAATTGCAAATTTTGCAAAATATAATTTATCTCATAAGAAAATATTTTTAGGTCACAAATACTGTTTTACTTTTACTTTGTCTCTTATAGTTTTTTGGGTTTTTTTTTTTTGTATTTTTATTTATTTATTTATTTTTAATTACTGAGGGTTTCTTTTGTTTGTGATGCTGTATTGACCACAACAGTACCAGTGTCTTTCTTCTATTTTCTTGCTCTACATTTGTCATCTTGGGTTACATAGTTACATAAGAAACCCATCAGATAATTCTGTCAAACTGGGCCGCTCACAGTTCATCACCTCCAGTATCTGTCCTGACACACATTTCAGTATAAAACAGTAGAGTAACTAGCCCACCATTACCACTACATTACAAATTAATACTGTCAGTTAAATCATACAAATATGTTCATGTTTTTGAAAATCCTACAAAATCCATGTTTCTACAAAATGGTTACAAATATTTACAGTGATAACAAGCTTGATATGTTTGAGTGCCCTTGTGTTCAACCTGGCCTTGTTTTGGTGCGTGTTAACATGATTTCAGAGGTGTTAGAGATTTGGAGATGGGCACATACACATGTCCAACGATCAACTCTGAACTGGGTCAGTCTCACAGACTCTCATGACTGGGCCATGGCCTTAGGCCAGGAGGTCATCACTCACTTTGTGCTAATGCTGCAGGTGGAGACAATATTACTGATACATAAGTGACACTTTGAAACATCAAGGAAGCTAGTTTGATGGTTAATAGGCTTAATGTGCGCATATTATTATATTTTCTGATACATGTTTTATGTAGTTTCCTCATCAAATACAAATACAAATATAAATACAACCCAAAGTTGTGCTTTGTTTCATTCACACGTTTTACACACAAACACTGCATTTTTAGGCTCAGTTCTTCCATCAAACAGAAAACGCTGTGTTCCTTTTCATGCTAAACACTGGTAAAATTGTCTTTACTCGGCACTTAGAAAAGTACCTTTTGTTTCTTGTGCGGCGTTTTCCTCCATTTCCCTCTAATCCTGTCTGCAGCCGTGCAGACCAGCAGGGGGCGTCCAAGGACCGGCTCTGTCTCCTCCCTGTGAGCCACTGGGGCTCTGCTTTACACGGGGTAGTGTTTGTTCCGCAGGAACCTGTATCCAAGCTTTAAGCTTTGACTCTGATCGTGTAACACTTCGGAGTGACGAGGGAGTATTATACTATTTTATGCATTTGGATGGTTAACTTAAATCTGAACTTAATGTCACCCACTGAGACATGTAAGAAAACGGTGTTGTATTTGACAGACTATCCTGTCATGATGAAATGATGCAAGTTAGTCAGACCAATAAAATTATCGTGTATAAATGCCTCATTTCAGATCCTGGTGAAGGCTGTGTTGAAACTTTGGTATTTTGTGAATACAAGGAGATGCTGCTCTGTGGGCGTCTGACTGCTATATTCAGAGGCCAAGGTAAAGCTTGTCAAAAAGAAGAGATAAAGAAGATACATCATCTGCTAAAAGGTATAAGTGTAAAATTGCAAATTGGCGGCTGTTTTTAAAGTACGATATTTTGCTCTTGTGAATTGTTGTTCCCGCCTGGTGTAAGCAGAGATCTTTGGATTGATCTTGCTTCTTTACCAGATGAAGGTGGAAATGGGTCTGTCCTCAAACAGACAATCTTAATAATAACTTGAGATCTGGAGACCCCCAGCTAATGTCACTGCTGTGTCCCTGTCCTAACTTCTGTTCTACCTCCACCTCCACTGACAGGGTCTCACCGGGCCCTGAATCAATCTCACACTGCTTAAAATAATCAGCCTAGATCAGACCAGGAGCTTTTTCGAGACATGTACATCTCCTACACTCCAGGGCACCGGTTGGTTTTAACATGTACTTTGGATTTCATTTTATCCACTTCTAATTCTGGAGGCTATGAGTACATACGAAGCGGCATATGACTCCATTATCTATAAGCACTGCTAGATCTATGAACCAACACCCAATATTTTCCCGAAGTAACATAATACCACATTTACATGGATGAATACATGTAATAATTACCAGGGATGTACCAATCAAACACCAGTATCTGATATTGGCACCAATACTGAGAAATTAAAAAATTGCTTGATCGGATATCGGCCTCCAAATATCGATTCAGCCAATATCCTGGTTGGACATATAAACTAACGTAACTGGACTCTTCGTAGTCACCCCAGAAAGTCTCTTAATGTTTGAACTTTTGTTTATTTAGAGCTGTTCTGTGGTTACTTGAGATAAATAAAAGCTACATTTGGATACGGTTTGTTTCATTTTAGTTTAAGTTAAAGGAAATAAATGTATGTAATAAATGTTATATCGAGTATCTACACATACCTAAAGCTACACTATTAAAATCGGTATCGGAACTGAAAAAGCTGGATATGTGCATCCCTGTTACGGCCCCAGGGCTTCAGTTTGGATTTTTGTGTGTTTTGCTGCCATTTTGTTCCTGCTGCCCGAGCCCTGGTCCCTGATTGGTGGAGCACCTTTTCACCTGGCCCCGCCTCCAGCCTCCTCCCCCTATTTAAGAAGATCACCGCACCTGTTCGGGGTCACTTTGTGTGCTAGTTTGTGACTTCTGTGTATTGACACACTCAGTTTTGGTTTAGTTTGTTCTGGTTTGTGCTTTTTGATTTGGTCACTCGATGCTGTTTGTGGGTTTGTGGTTTTCTTTGGGACATTTGTGGTTTAGTTTACTATTTTTGTGTCCTTTAATCACTTGTTTTTGTGAACCCACGTGACCCGTTTTAGCACAAAACTTGTTTTATGTTAATCCTGTTATGTTGTTTCTTAACTTGGTTTAGTTTATGTACATATTTTACCATGTTTTGTTAAGCTGAACCTTTTACACCCCTGTTAATTAAACATTAATTATTTATTCCATTTTCCACCTCAGTGTTTTTTTGTTACTTCCCTCACCCTAGCAGAGCTGGGTCGTAATAATCCCTAACTACTGCCTATTTAACAGATAAATGCATGTAGTTGGCTTATGTGTGTACATTATGGCTGCCAAACGCATCACTAAGACCTTGTAAGAGCAGTATGTTATGATTCATTTCTAAACTCCTGTTCTCTAAAGGTGAAATGTCTCTCTTTAATTGGTGACCCCGTCTCTCTGGAGTGACCTGTGGAGGGCTGAAGAAATACCATTGATCGGGTGGGATAAGAATAGCCCAGTGCAGTTCACCTGTGGCCACTGCTGTCTCCTGCCTCCCAGTTTGTGTAATTAGTGACAGTGCTCACCGGGATGCAGCTAAACTTCTTCAAACAATACTTCAACCTTTGTCTAACGAGTGCTACTGCCATTTACGTTGCCCCTCACATGAAACAGTGAAAGCACTGGAAATAAACAACTATGACTCCAGAGACAGAAGTTGATTTATAAGGCCCTTGTGGTTCATATTTGTGTTGTTTTTATGCAAATTCACAATAACTGGTGAATTTTGAGGTTGCTATTGATTTTTAAAAGAATGCAAATTTGTCCCAACTCTGAACGTAAGTCAATGAGGCAATACCCGACCTACATTAGAACTCAAATATAGCCGCGCCAATTAAGGCCAGCTTTTCTATGCTACGTTACACATGTCAGAAAACTCATTCTTTATTCCTCTGTTATTTACTGTTTGCTGACAGATTGCACCTATTGGTAACATATCATTTCTAGTAATAATAAACTTATACAATTAGTGTGTACCGTGTTTAACCTATTTAATGGTTCATTGCTCAATACAAAACAATGCATAATTCAGCCTTTTTTTCTCTTTGCTCCTTTTTCTAGTTGGAAGACGAGTGAACAGAACAGTAATTGCAGCCTTCCTTTGACCCAAAATGCCCCCCAGTCCAATATATTAAAAAAAAAGCTTCTGGAGAACAGAGAGAAGAAAAAGAGACATTGGTGAGCGGTAATGTACAATTTATTGCAAATTCACTCTATGCAATATTACCATATTTTTATACTTAAGTTAGTAGAGCTCTAAATATTGCATTATGATTTTCTGTCAGCCCAGGGTGTACCTCAGCGTGTACCCCACTTAATGCCCTGGCTGTTGGGTTATTTTAACCAAGCCAGATTGATATCTGCTGCACTTTTGATTTGAGTGCGTTCGGAAAAAATATTGCTGGAACTCATCTTGCTGTGCAAAGTAAGAGTTATTCTCCAATCACACAATCTCCAATGTAAACGTCCAAACTTGATGAATGAGTGTAATTTGTGCTAAATGCAACATTAGACCTTCAGTACATCTAGCACCACAAATCTGAGAATCAGGTATCTCTCCTTTGCATAAAATAGAATCAAATATAATTACACTATACTGTTTCCAAAGCCGAGATAAATTAGACATGTGGCGTAATAAAGCCAAATCAATATACAATCGGAAAAAGTCAAGAGATAAAGGATGAGAATGTGGGGCACAGTTTTTCATATATTGTGTAGCTCTAGTGAGTGGCAGTAAAATACATTTTAAATTAAATTTGGATAGAAGACACATCATTTAAAGACCAGTGCTGACTAAGGAATGGTACTGAGTGATGGAGTGGGAGAAACAGGCTGGCACCATGAAAGGATAGGGGGCGAACAAGATGGCACTCGGAGAAAGGAGAGGTGGGGGTGGGAGGGGGGCACTTCCGACAAAAGGAAGTGGGACTTCTTCCAACAAAACACATGGTGTGCGTTTATGTGTGCAATAACATGGTGAGATAGAACAAGTGCACCATGGTCACAGTGCTAATAGCATTAAAACCCTTGATGCCAATTTTAAAATACACCCTACAAGGCAAATGGGTGGTTATTGGAGGATTTAAATCTAAATAAAGCCTGTAAGGGTGGAAAATTTGCATGAAAATCCATGTACCAAACCATTAGTTCTCAGTAAGGCAAAGCAATTAGAAACATTTAACATAAGAAGTGGAGGCCCTGGCAATTTAGGGGACAAATTGAATGATGAAAAACTGTTGTGAGATATTTACAGTAGACTATTGTTTATTAGAAGCGCTAAAGCTTCTGCATGAATTTGAATTCATAAATGCAATGTTGGGTTGGTAAGTGACAAAAAGGGCATAAGCACAAATATGAGGATAAAAGCTCATATAAAAACAAAATTAATTCAAAATGAAAAGAGAGAGGTAGATTTTTGAGAGCTTTTTTAAGATGAAGGTTGGCCTTGAGTCCTGCTGCTTTTCAAAATACATTTGGAAGAAACATGATGTAGCAAGTGTTCAAAGGCACAGCCTTATATATTTTCTAACTTCTGTCCAAATGCAAAATGTTGATCAGTCAGTGTTAATCACTCTATCTTTTCTTACAAAACTGGGATTTGTGTTATTTGACTAATCATTTTATGCACCTTATTTACCAGGGTTTATATAGACCACTGCAAAAAAGGTTAACTGAAGATTTTTATTTTATATTCATACACTGTTTAGTACTATTTTCTGCATAAATAGTTGTTTTTGCATGAACTCCTGGTCAGTTGTAGTTTTGTGAGTGCAGTTTGGCTCAGACATATAGAGATATACTTAACACCATTAAGAGCTTTTGCCACGCCCTCTTTTAAGTTGACTTGTTGGCACGTCTTTAGTGGACCAACAATTTCTCTAACAGACGACACCCCTACTAACACACACCTTCATGTCTGATAGCTGATAGCTGTACAACTTTTAGCCAAATTGTTTTCAGGATAAGTTTGTTTCACACAAATGTCATGTTCATCTGTTCAATAAATAATTGTCTTTGTTGAGAAATATAGTTATCGTAATCAAATTCTTATTCTAATGGTTGAGTTACTGTCTCCAGTACTGACTCCAGTGTAATGTGTATTAAGTGTGCATTTATTACAGAGATAATATTCAAATTGAATGGTCAGGGGCAGCTGGAGAATAAGCCAGTGTATCAGCTGTGTCACATAATTAGCGGATTATAATGTCTTTGCATAACATAATACTGTAATTATAATTTGGCTAAACTTTGACTGTAATTGCTAACTGCCAAGAGCGTTCACCATTTACACTTTGCCTTTCCTATTATTTGCTGTATTCTGACCCTCACACACCTCTGTATGAATGTATTTTCAGCAAATGGGAGCCGCAGCAGACTCAAGGTCTCCAGTGAATGTCTGTAAGCAGCGCCTACATAAAAGAAATAACTGGGCATGTGCAGAAGAGACAAGATCAGTCCAGTGAAAGGTAAAACATAATGAATCCACACTTACATTTTGAACGCACCAAATTATTTTCATGTTTTAAGTAAATGTTGCATCATGTTACATCGGGCACCAGTGGACCTGCACTACACACAGCATCAGTTTATCTACAAATCTACTTTTCTGGTTAGAATTATTATAATAATTGTGTTAATGTCCTACTTGTTGTTTTATAGGGAACACTACACACTTGATACACTCTAATTTTCATCCTCTTTTGTAGCACACTATTGCTCTACATCGAAAAATCTCCTCTTTGGGTCCTCATCTTGACCTTATTCTGAGCATTTATAGCTTCAACATCCTTCTACCACATATTTACTAAACTACACCATACTTTCTATATTCTCTGGTTTGAGCTCTAAAACATTTTTGACTCCAGCCATAGCTGACTTATTTAGGACATCTCCCACATTTATAGGTTTATGGGTTAAGGACGAAGGGATGAAAAGAGTTTAAGCTACACTTTCCCAAGATGGAGTGAACCACATTTCCCAATAAATCTGAGGTGGATCTAAACATATGTTCTTTATTTCCTCGATCATTTCCTGCTACATGACAAAAGTGCCATAGTGCCGTACTGTTGGCTGCTCATAATTGAAAAACTCATGAACAAATAGTGACCTAAACACACTCTGCTTTAATTAGGACTAAATAACCCATGGAATAATGCACCTTAATCAGTCTTAATGACTTGTAATAATTGTAAAAATCCAAAAGCTCACATATTGGTCATGGGCTAATGTAGATTAATGACAGTAAACACATTTCCCAAAATAGCCTAAAGGGGATGTACACTACGCAGTGGTGGTAAAACCCTGTGAAAAAGATGTGACAAATATCTCCATGCGCCTATTAAAGACGCTAGATCGGGCGAGATAAACATTTGTATGCAAGAGATTTGTCATACAGCATTAGCACATCCATAACAGAGAGGATTAAACACTATAACCTACATGTGATGAGAATCACTCTTTAAAATGGTGTAACGAAGGAGTGCTTAATATCAGCTTCCTCACTAAGTCTGGGCGTGTTTGTTGAATATTAGAATTAAAAAAAACATTGTCAGTTGAAACAGACTCTGTTAATCATCTTGTCCTATATCAGAAAATACATACACCAACTTTAGAGGATTAAGGAATGCTTAACTGTCACCTATTTATAACACTTTCCAACCTCCAAGAGCTATTCACACTCATACATTCACAGTGTGCAACCTGGATGCAGGTGTATTGCCCGAGGACACAACAGCAATAGTAGGTGCATTGGGCAAACCCTCTGCCAACTATAAAGACCTACTACTATCATCCCAGTAAACTAAAGAAGAAATCAAACAGAAGAATAGTAAGAACAGTCAGAAAATAGCATATTGTACAACTTCTGAACACCAGAGTTCATTGTAGAATTCCTGCCTGCTGATATGACTATGGAGTACATGTTGTAGAAGTTTTCAGCTTGCAGTGGAAGTAAAGGCTGGAGACCAACTGGATGTCTTAAGCAGGAGAAGTTAATTTACCATCAATAATACGGACCTGGGGGGACTTCAAAAGTCAACATAGTATAATTTCAAAAAGTGAACATAGTGTGATCTTTGAGTGTTCAAGCCCCTTTGGCTCTGCTTCCAAAGGGCAAGGTTTATAAAGCAAGTGCGGTGAGACCATGAAGGCACCAGTTATGCCGCAGTTTAGATATTGGGATGCCAGTATTATGCCAAAGGAACATTGTGGTGTAAATATAGCTCTTGTGAGTCAATGTTAAAAAAAGAGATGTACGTGGAAAATAAATTAGTTCATTTTTCTTGCAGTATATGCATAAATATGTGACGTCAATGCTACAAAACCCCGATAAAGTACAAACAGTAATCAATTGTTCTGTGTGAAAAAAGGGCATTTTAATTTCCAGTCCAGAATGCACAGGCGAGCTCAGAGACAGAACAGAAACCCAGGAGTTAGTTGTTGCGTCACTACAGTAGCCATCTGTCAGTACGCAGACACACACACACACTTGGCTCTTGTCTCTTCAACACACTTCATACACACAAGTCAATATGTGGCCACAAAACAAACCTACGCTGTGCAACTGGGACATTGTCAGACTCTTAAACCTGGAGGAACACAGAGTCCTACTTTTAGGATCCCTACAAGCCCTAGTTATGTCCTTATATTTGTTATTTTTTATTATCACCCCAGACTTGCTTCCACAACTTCACACGGGGAAGAGAGAGTTCTGAGATTTGGGTCTAAGCGATGACATACCCTGGATTTAAGTGGCCTTCACAGTAATTTAATCTAACTTTAATTTATGGAAGAATCTCTCATTCTATCACAGTTATCGGTGCTGATTTTCATAAATATTTTTGTTAGTGCACGTTTGTCAGTTGTTCCTTTATTTTAGTTTAATTTATTGTTTAAATAGTAGAATAAGGGGGACAAGTTGTGCAATGTGGTGGGACAGGGACATGAATATTACATATTACCGCAAATTACAAGCCCAAAATAACCTATTATAATGTTTTATGTGTAAATCAATTTGTTTAATGACTGTGCTTGCAACAAAAATAGGAACAGTTGGTCAGTTATTCAATTTTAAAGACCATTTTAGTCATTTAAATATATCAGGAGCGCCAATACTTGCTGAAGTCATGCATCTATTAAGAGTTTTATCATTTTCCTGTCCAAGAGGTGAACACAGATTTCTCTCCAAAGTTGTTTTTTTTTCCCTCTCTTAACATTTAGCTTCCTTCCCACATAAATCTGTCTGTCTGTATCTGCCAGGGAGTGATGTCATTGTTCACCAGTCACTGTACGCGTGCGTCTGTGTACGAGATGAAGAGATGAATGTTGAGGTATAATCCCGTAGTTTAATCCGGACCACTCCCAATCATCTGCCTCCTCAGCATCAAACAGCAGCAGCAGCAGCAGCCACATAGTAAAAATAAATCTGACATTTTTTCATGCCAGTCCAGTTTGGCTGAAGACACTGTAGACGTATATACACCAAAAAGACGCGTACTTTTATTGTTAAACTCTTGAAAGCTATTTGAGGTAGCTGGGCACTTTAGAGATGGAGAGATGCACAAGATTTTCTTTTCCAGTGGGGTGGGAGACAGTGAGTGAGTGAGCGAAGAGGAGAGAGGGCGCTAGGCTGAACAAGCATCAACTAATTCCCATCGAAGATACGGAGCAGACAAAAGCCGCGCCAGATCAAAAGCATCCCTGTTTGTTATTTTACACTATTCATATAATATCTTCCGCTGTTTTTTGCCCGAGTTTAACCAAGACGCGAAGTGTGAAGAGGGGAGCCGCAAATTCACCCAGAGCAACGTCAAGTCAAGGTAAGCGAAAAAACCCAAAACGTGATCTTTGCAACTTTTCGTCGGGTTTTGTGAAATAATTAAAGTGGTGCATTTTATTTGTGAAAAAGATGTGTTGATTCGTTGCGTGTGGCTCCGGGCGCAGAGGACGGTGCGCGCTGTCCAGACCCGCGCGTAACCGCTGCAGTGGAATTCAACAAGACAAAGTGACTTGGCTGGATACGGGCAAATAAAGTTGTTGTACTCATGAGAACAGCACAAATGTATGGATTATACTCTGACTGCCGCTAATACAGTGTAGAGACTTTGGTTTAGTTAGTCGTTGATTTTGATATCTGCTTGCCAGTATTTTTAGATACGTAAAACGTGATTATGTTACGTATGGCCACAAATAGCGCTGATGAAAACGACTGATTGGTTACTAAACCTGATCTGTTACTAAACCTGATCTGTCTGTATTGTTGCTTTTAAATACTCATCTAGTTGAGGTTTAATGAGGGCGTTTATTTTATTCTGTAGTTTATTGCAGTGAAGCTGAAAGCATGTGATTCAGTGGGAGGCAATGAGCCATGATGATGTGGGCTAATAGATGAACAAATGTATTGATGTAACGGCTTGCACCAAAACACTTGTTTTTTGTACTTGTTAATGTTGCAATAACACTCAATAATGTAACACTGAAGTAGATTTTGAAATATGTGGATTTTAAATTCCAATTCCAAGTGTTGTGAATTTGATCTAGTTTAGGTTGTTTATGAATGGCACAAGTTATTTAAAGTAACATTATCATTATGGTTGCACTGGCACTCATGCCTCACAGCAAGAAGGGTTCGATTCCCGGGTCGCCTGGGCCTTTCTGTGTGGAGTTTGCATGTTTCCTCCCCGTGTCTGAATGGGTTTCCTCCGGTTTCCCCCATCAACCAAAAACATGAACCAAAAACACCCTATGAACAGTTTACAATCATGGACCGGTGGGGAGTTCCTCCCTCCTGTGGGTCACCACCTGCAGAGGGGTTCTAGGGTCTGGGTCTGGTGCACAGAGTAATGGGCAGCGTGCTGCCCCCGCGACCCAGCCGGATTAAGCGGGAGGCATGGCATTATCATTATCCTGAAAATCTTTAGGTAAATGTTTAAATGTGCACAATGTAACTTATTTTACTGGTGGAGGGTCCACCACGTGCATGTCTTCATGGTGATGATATTGCTTTGCCTGAAATGCCTCACAGTATGACAATGAACTTAATCCCTGGGTTTTGACAACCATGCATTCTGTGAGTAGGCTAGCCTCTCCACAGATCTGACTTGTAACTTGATTCGATGGCATCATTTATTGTCTCCATGGAAGAAGACAAGTTTAATTACATACTGGTAAAGCAATGAAATCTCCATGTAGACATGTGGTGGATGTACCACTCACAAAAACAATTAGACATTTCATGTCTAAAAAGCCTTTTGGTAGAATAGCTTTAGACTCTGCCATTGGCACAAAGTGAAAGAAGATGTTCACATTCTTCAAGGAGCTGCATACAGCATTACAGTTTCCTGTTACTATAGTTTTAATTATGCATCAAATACTCCAACCATTATGCATTTTATATAATAGGCCGGTATATGGACTGCTATTGAACCGCTGGTAGTAAGAGGACCCTAAAAGAAATACAGTAATACAAGTTGTATGTTTGTTTCAAAAAGCTATGCACATGCATAAATATAGAAGACGTGTTTTGCTGTGACAGAAAGTAGCTTATTTTCATGAACGCAAAGATCACTCCATGCTGGCCTCATTAACTTCATATAACATGTGCAACTGGATAAACAAGGAAAAGAATCCACATTGAATTTCGAATAGACTTCGCACTGTACTTTCCATAGAGAAATAGCTTGCAATAGTGTCATATTTAATTGTGCAACAAGGTTGCCAAAAATGGGGCAGGCAAGAAACATGCGACTTCAGACATGTGTAAAAAATGTGTTTCCCAAAGTGTACATCCAGTTTTAGTTTGAGAAAAGATGTTTATTTTTACAGAGTTTGTGCAATGTGAGTGCAAGCTGCCTCATGACAGCATTTATGGGAGGTTCACGCCTCGCTCTTGACTCAACTTCACACAAACCACTGGGAGCCCTTCTGTTACCTGTGGAGCAGTTAACTGAATCTACTTAATTCCAAATTATTGGGCTTTAGACTTTACGTGCTTGTCTCTATTTCTCCAGAAGCAAACAATGAAGATATTACATTAGGTCTGTCCCTCTTTTATTTATTCTAAATCATAAAGGTATTTTCACACTAAGAGATAATCTGGACAAGGTGAAACATGTTTCAGTTCCCATTGATAAGTCTATCAGCCTGTTAATTATGCTGCCTTAAGGGGAAAAGTTTTTTACCTGAACCGTACCTTGTTTTAGATGATGAGACTCTATTGTTCTCTGTAGTATACCTGCTAAATACCTGTGCTAGTCTTCTTCACTTCCCATGCTCGGGACTTCTAACATGATTGCAACACATTGTATCTGAATGAAAAACACATGCTTTTGGGTTTCATGCATTTCTGCAGTGAATCCATGCAGTCATCTGCAGTCATCAGGGTTGTGACAGATCGGCTTTGAGCTGTAAACTTTGGGGAATAAGGTGGTATGGATGAGATGAGGACCTGCTCCTGAACCTAAGATAACAAACCTCTATTTAAAGCACTCCTGGTTGTCCTATAGCCTTTTTAAGAGCTGAGATGCACCGCCTCCCTTTAATGATGCTTGGGTGTGTCTGAGGCCCTAATGCTTCAGTTTATTAGTGGTTCGGGCTTTCATTGTGTCGTATTCTGTTTAGAACATTGAGTTTTCATATGAC
>KN494292.1:528-33780 GCA_000787155.1 Scartelaos histophorus | reverse complement strand
TTAGGTGAACATAAACCTAACAATTAATAATGTAAAAAGAGAGAGTAAAAGTACAAGTAACTGAGTGTGTTCATCTTAAATTAATGTGTACTAATGGGAATGACAAACAATTAAACATGTACATTATTCATTATAATCTGGTATTTTCAAAGAACAGACCACAAAAATTAGTAAAACTAAATCATATCTAAAAGAGCTGAGCATAAAAGAAATATACTATACAAGAAAACATGAGCTGACCACATTATCATCCTGATAATTAGACTGTGGCAAACTTGTCACTTTACTATGTCCTAAATGATGTTGCTCACAGACAACATTCATACTTGTGTACCCCAAGGACACACTGACAGTTTGTCACAATAAAGGATACTCAGCAGTCATGAGGTAACACATTTATTTAATGCATTTCTCTGTTAAAGAAATTGAGCTTTTCATCTTTGAAATAAACAGCCACCACATTTCTCCATGTGGCACAAGTCCATTAAAAAAAGTCCCCTAGCTCCTTTCATGACCCATCACAATAAAGAATTAATGTAGCTGTTTCAGAAGACAGCATTAGTTTAAAAAGTTCAAAAAAGAAAGTGTGGGCCACATGACTGGGTCTCTCCGAGGAGTCTCAGCCCCCATTTGATCAGAGTCCAGACCTTCAGAACCGGAGCATCTCAGTCTGTCTCCATGGCACTGTGCGTCTCCTTGGAAACCATCAGTCTCATCAGTTTTCCATGGAGCTTCTCGATCTTCTTCACATCCTGGGCCTGGTCCGTTTTGTACTGTAAACACTACATTAAAAAAAAATAAATAAAAATAAAAATCAGACAGCAGTAACAAAAGTAGCATCTAGTGGATAAGGGTGAGAATATAACGGGCGAGTCGGCGAGTAGCTTTAAGGGCAGTAATATCCTAAAGGGAAAACTGTGGAATACATCGTTTCCACTGCATTTTTAAGACGGCAAATTGTGGGTTTGCTTTACGATACGATACAAATCCAGCGGTAACAAAAGAATGCAAGACTGCGGTGTCCCACTGGTGGATTGCAAATGTTAAGACATAAAATCCGAAGACCTTATGAAATGATTTATGTACACACGTGTAGGAATTTAGCTTACAAAAACCATAATTATCTCGCACGCTCTAAAATGGACTTCACCCTTGGTCTGTCTGTGGGCACTCACCACTGCATTATCCGTGACTTTAATGCAAAGATTCCCGTCGCAGTGTCGGTATTTGAGAACCACTCGAACCTGGAGAAAACAACACAGACACTTCAGTCATTGCGACTCGAGAGAAAGCTAGCAGCTAAATGCGGCGGACAACACCTACAACGACATAAAAGAAATCATACCTTCATCGGATCTGTTAGATATAGTTTTTCTGCTGCACGGGCGAACTCTTCCCACGTCTGAAAATGAGGCATTCTGGAGTAATTGAATGGTTGTGTAGAAGGAGAAGCGGTTCACAGCAGGCTAACAGACTAGCCTAGCTCCCAAAGAACACATCAGCAGCAACGTGCACTCAACCAATCAGCGTCGAGCTCTTTCTTATTTTAAAGTCATTTGGGGAGATTAAAAGAGTTGAAAAGTGCACTACTGCCACCTTGTGGATTGGAGTTTGAATAGCGGTCGTACCGTTTCTGTAGTCTGCGGTCACAATAATATTATATAGGGGAGCTCCTCCCCTCTAAAATATTTTAAAATGATTAATCAGTGTGCCTCGGATTTTTCAGCTCACATGTAGACTGTCCCTGGCCTAGACTTACTATTTATGTAAAAAGCCTTTTGTTGTTGTTGTTGTTGTTGTAGTAAATTGTTGTACATTCTAGAGGGGCCAAGGACCGTGGTTGTTCTTCTGACTGTCAGGTGACAGGCCAAGCATACTCTTCATTAAAGTTGCTTGTGCGTGATGAGGCAACCTCTTTAATAAATTAGTTAAACATATTCTCATTGCTGAAATAATGTCTCATCTAGGCCAAGCCATTTGTAATCTTGAAACAATCCATTTTGCCATTTCTGTCCTGACAAACTATTGATTATAGTGACTTATTTCCAATGAATTAAACTAATAACTAAAAAACTAAATGCCCATGATGGTCCATTATTACCTTTGATTATATAACTTCATACAAACGCAGCTGCTGCTGTTGTCAGGGGCAACCTGCGTGCGCGGACCCTACGACTGCGCGCGAGCCCAACTGAGCGTGCGCGTGCGACAGCTGCGTCAAGTCAAAGCGGTTTTTTGTGCGGCGTTTAGGTGCTTTGGGAAGAAAGTTCACGGTGCGTATCCAAACTGCAGACTGGGCGTTACAAGCGCACATAAGACCCCTAAGGAGAGGATCATCGACACTAGTCTGTAGAGATGGAGACATACAATAATAGTAAAAGAGTGTGGTGAAGTCACTGCCACACATCACACGTTTGACTGAGTAGGAGCACAGCAGGCTCCTGTCCCTGAACGCAGCACTTGTAGCAGCTGTAAGCGGCAGCAGAGCGGCAGCAAAGCGGCACTGCAAAGCATCACGTTGCCCCAGTGCGTCAGAGGAACCCGAGAAACTGTGGGGGTGTCCTGTCTTCAGACTTTTATTTTCGTTTGGCTAAACCCTTATGAACATGTAGGATTAACAGCGACTGTTTTACTTTTGGGATTTTTTTTTCCTCATTTCCCCCATTTTTTTTCTCCCCCCCAAAGCCACAACGGAGCAACACACCAACACAGTCATCTTGCCTCTTGTGAGCTGAACTACAAACTCGAGTCCAAACGAAGAGAGTGCCGCGTTTGTTCTGACCGGTCGCTGCCATGAGGTAAGCGGGTCTTTTTGGCATGTTGAGCCTTGAACTGTCCTCCAGGACCTGGCCACTGTCACGGCCTCAGCTGACACGATGCCGTCAGCCACCAGCGATTAGTCCGTGAGCGTCCACAAGCTCTTTGGGTGAATGTGGCCGCAGCGATGGCCACAGTGTCGCTTCTCTTGAGGATGTGTTTCATGCTTTTGCGGGGCTGTCACCGCTTTAGATCTGGGCTGACGCTGGCCCTGAGATGAGCAGTGTTCAGCAGATCCGTGACTGCACGTCTGCCCCTTGCATTGTAATGTGCTTATTGGTTGGAAAGTCAGCATTTAAAAAGCAGGGCAAAAGAGCTCTTGGAAACTTTTATTCATTTTATTTTTCAACAACTAAAGAACCAGGCCTTCACCAGTTCAGAGAATACACTTGTAATTTGCCTCAGTGTGTGCATTAGTAGGCCTATGGTTTACTTGGTCCATAAGAATGGAGTTTTCCTGTGCTGTCACGCCTCTCCCTTTCAGAAGCCCCTAATTGATTCCAGCTGTGGGGCAGCTGTGGTTATGTGTCTAAGGCTCTGGAAGTTCTGAACTACTGAGGAATAATGCTGAGCCTTTTCACTGATTGTGAACAATTCCGCTGCAGGGCCACTTCAAACTTTTAGGAAGCACAGTGTGAGGATGTACTGAGGAATCAATTTGCAGTCTAATATGTTAAAATCATGTCATCATTTTTATAGTTTGCTACATATAGGTGAGATTGTCAAACCTGCTGAAGGTTCAGGCTCTGAATATCACCAAGGTGAGAAGAAAGCTGGAAAGAATAGGCAACATGACGCTATTTCACCTGGTCCACCTGGAGTTTGTGCTGTGTGTCTGACTGGACTCTTCATAATTTTCAACTGGAGTTAGATGTGATGCTTTGGAGAAGTTGCAACCTGGTGCCCATCTCATGACCAGAGCAGGTTCTTTCTGAAATCAGGCGTCATGGAGGTGATGATGGCACAACTTCCTGTACTGGATCTGAATGAGCGAGTGTGTGCAGTGGTCTTGGGCAAACAATCTGGCGAACCAGGTGGATAAGACCAAGGAGCTTTGCAGCACCAAGAGATGAACACCAGATTTTATTGGAATGACAATAATTCTGTGGATTACAGTAGAAAAGTGACCTGTGTCTTACATGATGTATTGGGGGAGGAGCAGCACAACCAAAAGGGACATTGTATGGGTGGGGAAATGTCATGTCAATGTAGTGGCCACTCACTCACACACATTGATGGAACTGATATTGTGAATCCTGTATAAAAACACACTCACAGCTCTCTGGACATACTGCACCTGATGTGTGTCTAATATCATGTCTGCTCTTGTCCAGAAAATATTGATACCATTCCTTGGATTTGAGTTTGAGATTGGGTTTGAGTTCTGTTGGACCTTAGAATTCTGTTATTCAGTCACACAAACAATTAATCTGTGTTACATTTCTTGTCATCACACTGGCTGATAACAATATCAGCACTGATATCTTGTCCGTGCACTGTACAGCTTTTAAAAGTTATACAAATTAAATTACATTTCTAACAAGGCTACAAATTGTGTTTACATCCAAGATAAAGCAAACTGGTATGTGTTAATCAGGGTTATTATTCATAAACATTTAAGGTGCTATGCTGAACTTATTTTAGAAAATGAAAACCTTATCTAATTGTAGTTAGGTCTGTTTTATCCACATTTGAGTATTTCTCCATTTATAAGTCCTCCTCTTTGGAGCCCAAAATGCTGTTTATTCATGTGACCTACTAAGAAACATTTTAAAACAACTTGAGCATCTGGGGGCTTTGTCTTAAATAATGGTGAAGAACTCTTTTGCTTTGTTTTCTTGTATGTGCTCCATCTATGGATATGATTTTGCAGCTGACCTGGCCCTGTCCTATTTATAGATTCTGTCGCTGACATCTGAGCTTGGATAGGGGCCAACTGCTCCTGGGGCTTTAGTAAACTGATGCCTCTGGCTGTGGCTTCACACCCGCCACAGCTGACTTGACCTGTGTTGTCTTGAACCACCAGTAAAACAAAAATCCTCTGGACAAGTCTCATTGTCTCATGTCAGAGGGCAGATATTTCTCTGACATGAATGTCAAGAGTCAAACACTCTCAAAACAAACATGAAGCCCTTAGATTTAAAACAGTCATACTTTTTCAAATTGTATATAAAACATACATTATATGCAACATTTTTTGTACAAACAATTTTTTTATAGTTCCGCACATATTCTTTATACCTTCTACAGTCTCTCCAATACATCCGAGCAATAGTTTACTTTTTCTTCTAAAACAACTGACTTTAGTGGTAGAGACTGAACCCTGATGAAATATTAGTGAACTTAGACGTGCCTTCCAATGCTCACTAGAAATCTTTCCCATTTGAAGATGAGTCTCTGCTAAAGTATTCACATCCAGAGCTATGTTTGGCCTCAGCTCCCATGGCTAACTGCTAACAGTGATGACACATCCAATGACACTGTTAATCTGTAATGACAAATTGTCTTTGAACAACACAGACATGTCTGTTCTATCATTCACTCTGTGCCTTTGTGACCTGTGAACACAACAGCTATTTTGGAGACCTGTTTTGGAGACCCCCTCCCCGATGCCCCCGCTCAGCTGCTCTGCTTTAGAGTGTCCATGCATGTGTGTCAGGGGCAGTGCTGTAGGGGGGGCATCACCCCTGTCACTGTCAGTCTGAATTCAGTGTCACGTTAACTTCACAGTTGAGCAGAAAGCATACAGCAAACTGTTGAGTTAGGGGAACACAAGAACCACAACAAACAGTCCCGAAAAGGACTGGAGGTGGAAAGACACCTGCGCCAAAATGACTCGAGACTCGTAAGTTTTCTGTGAATGGAGGATGAATGAATTAATTGACAAATACTTAATGCTTGATAGTTATTGGTCACCTGACTTTTGGAAGCATCTGTTTTCTCTGACTGGAGGTGTGAAACAATACTTCTCACTCTGTTTACCCCAACATGGTCCCAGGTTTGATTTATGCTCCAGGTTGTGTTTTGAGTTTAAAGACCTGTTGGTTGGGCCTCATATGGAAAGCTTTTTCTGGTTTCTTTAATCAGTCTAAAAGGAGCCTATACCCTTTTTGGTCTAGCTGGAAACATCTTGGAAAGGCTTTCACACATGTATAGTTGGAGTACTCCTGAAATCAGATTAAAGTTTTGTCATTGTACAGTCAATGTGATCAACTTTTAAGTACAACATGAGGCTTCACACCACCTGTCTATAACTGAGAATTCACCTGAATAATTGCTGAATTCTACCTTGGCAGTGACAGAACAGCAACCATAACAAACTGCATGATCTCTGTTGGACACTTGTCTTCCAGTTTAGAATATTAGCCTATTAGCCTATAACAGCTCATTCTCAAAGTGTGAACTTGGTGCTTTTCATTTGTCCTTTAGTCATTTGTTGTCTGGGCTGTAATCCGATCTTCACTGATGAGCCATCTTTCAGTGCACATGACGGTAACATGATCTGAACATTTGATAGTCTCTAGAACACAGCTGTGTTGGTGTCTTATGGGACACGGTCACCCAGACCAACAGAGCAGCATGCTGCCAGGTCCTTGACCACATGTGCACTGGCCTTGTGACTTGAAAGGTTACTCAGACAAAAAAAAAGAGCATTTCTTTATACCACTAAGAGAAAAATACCTATAATGAACCTCTTATTATTGTCTTTTGGCTAGTGCAATGCACTGTGCTAAGTTATAGTCCTCGTTGCTGTACATTACATATATGTCTAGTTGTGCTATCAGAGCAGAGCAGGGTGTGAGTCAGGAGCAGCGTGGAAGAGCTGTCGGATGCACACAAATGTGCAATGACTGCTGAGCACACTCTCCCAGGTTCCACTACACCCACAGTACAGCCTGTTGCCTGGATACCCTTTGCACCAGCCATACTGAAGTAGCCATAGTGAGGAAGCCATGGGAAAGGCAGCGTTTGCCGAGTCTGGAAGACGTGTATGAGAGGAACGCCATGATCTCGCTTCACTGAGGATGTGGTGGAGGAGGGGTAGGCTTTGATCATGAATACAGATTTACAGTAGAATATGCCATTCAGCGTCATCCTCCAACAGAGATGTGTGCTGGCCTCCAAAATGGAAATCCACCGGTATGTACCTGCTAATACTCCAGTCCTTCTCATCCAGCAATGTTATTTTCTCCAAACCACCGAGTGTTTGCAGCTGAAGTTTGGCAGAAGCATGACACGCATGCAAATGCTATGTTCCTTGGCATTGGTGGAATAATTGTTTTTTCCTCTTCTGGTTCATGGATTGAGACAGCAAGAATGTGCTTTTCCCATGTAAATAAATATAATAGATAGAAGTGTTCCACAATTGTGTTTGGAAGATCGTGTGACTTGAGATAAAGCTCATGGTTTTCAGTGTGGAAAAGGAAAATCCAAAAATGTTGAGGCTGATCCTTTCGATAAGAATCTTGTCCTCTCTTTATTACAACAAAATCTGTTTATGAACTATAGTCCCCTGCCTCTCCAATTAAAAGCCTAAGAGAATGTTGTGATGTCATCTGGGGTTCTTAAGGGTGCACATGTGACTGTGCAGAGCAGAAAGAACACACTGCCTGTGACCCAGCACTATCTAAAAAAACATTTGAATATTCATAAACCTTGCATTCAGAAGTAGAGGCAAACATTTTAAATGCAGCATTGTACCAGTGTCAGGCACTGTCCTGAATTGGGATTATCTGGCAAGAGGTAGAAAAGAGACAGACATTAAATTGTCTGAAAAGTTATTTATTTTCAAATTGCTCCAAAAACATTTGTACAATTTCAAATTAAACACACAGACTTATTTATGACACTCATGTTGTGTAAGATGCTTTTCCACATCCTTTCAGTTATACACTGAGCAGGAGATAACATCAGATATCACTGATACAGTTCTGTTGAGTTCATCTCTACTGTCATGTCTAAACATTTTTCTTCTTTCACCCATGGTTTCCCACAAGGACATATCACACTTACTTAATGAGATCTGCAGCTTGCAGTTATGAGTTGCTTAAACAGGCTGGTACAGTGGTGGATGTGAATGCCTCGTTGTTCACTGTGCTTGTATATCGGTGTCCAGACCCACTCTGCTCAAAGTGCTCACTGTGCCCCGTCTGTGTGTGTAAACATCAGACCAACGAGGTGTGGCTCTCATCAACCCCAATCTATTGCACCTTTCATTCTTAATCAAAGGCTTATGCTCGAGACACAACTACTGTTTTATTTGTGTACTTTTCCAATTTCAGTCATTTGTGGAAACTAACAAAATAAACATATTCCATATAAAATGGTATACTTCACTACATTATAGAGCGTGTAGCAGTAGCGTGTAGCGTGTAGCGTGTGCTTGATGCAGCCCCGTAGATACTAGAAGAAACAAAAGTCTTTAATGTAATCACTGCATAATTCTGACGTTAATGACAATATGAAAGCATAACATTTAAACATTTAAAAAGTGTATGATTATAAAGATTTTGGTGTGATATCACAAACTTACATCTGTTTGTTATTTGAACAGTGAACAGAGCATCTGCCAGGCGCGGGCTGCTGTCATGGTTTACGACGATGCCAATAAGAAGTGGGTCCCTGCAGGAGGCTCCACCGGCTTCAGCAGAGTGCACATCTACCACCACACAGGAAACAACGCCTTTCGGGTGGTAGGACGCAAAATACAGGACCACCAGGTCAGTACCTGGCAACCTAACTATACATGTACTAGATATAGAGAGGTGCATTTTACTGTTTTAATGCAAACCTTTTGTTTTTCTATTACTTGGCTGAGGGCACAATCAAGTCATGCTGAGCATATAAAAAGTTTGATTGCAAAGAGGTTTTTGATTAAATAGTCTTCAATTATAGTACTTTTTATTTGGACAAATTATGACTGAAGCAAGAAGGAAGAATGGGTTAAATAAAAAAAAAAAACACCTCAACACTGTGGGACTAGCAGGGGTGTCAAAAGTTTGATCATGTCTTTTGTCTCTTGTCTTTTGAGCAGGTGGTGATAAACTGTGCCATTCCCAAAGGCCTGAAATATAACCAGGCCACACAGACGTTCCACCAGTGGCGTGATGCCCGACAGGTTTATGGCCTCAACTTCGGAAGCAAAGAAGACGCCAATGTATTTGCCAGTGCCATGATGCATGCACTGGAAGTGCTCAACTCTCAGGACACAGGTGAGACTAGCTGCAGTCATGAGAGGTCCCACCTGGCCAATATTCTATGGTTCATAACATATTTTATGTTTTATAATTACTACAATTTTTGTTGGATAGTACCTGTGGTCAATTGTTTGTTTGTGAAGAAAAGTTGAAAAATACAGGAAGGAGCACTGAGTTAAAGTTACACATAATATATCTATATCTATATCTATAGATGGGTGGATAGATGTAGATATAGATATAGATATATATGAGAGATAGCGATATAGATATAGACCGTATAAAGAAGGTGACTAAGTGAGTGTGATGTCACACATAGCATCATGAGCTTCATTTGATTGGAGCTAATGGTTACAGGGGTTAACTGAAATAAACACCTGGATCATTTACTGTGGATTAATACAAACATTTTAAGACCAAATGACGAGTCTCACAGTAGCAGTTGCAGAGAAAGGAAACAATATTCCGATGCAAGTCAAAGGGAGCCAGGGTCAGAAGGAGCCGGAAGTGCGGCTTTCGTACTAGGAACATGGCATCCAGCACGTTTGCTATGTCCATTTATAAATACAGTCTATGGTTACCAGCAACAGTTAAAATAGCAATGAAATGTGTCCAGACCCCGAGTGGGATGGGTCATTAAGTTTGTGGACCACAAGCAAATTTAGGTGGGGACTCCTGGCCTGTAGTGTCAGAAGACTTTTGAATAAAGGCTAAATTTTGTATTTTGCATCACTAAATCAAAATTGATTTAACAGTAGCTGAACTGAAAATGTGAACTCGCATCAATAGACATTCGTATGTCTATGGTCAAATCATGCAAACTATTTTCTGGTGAAATGTATAGTCTAACCTCCCACAGGGACTAGTTTTACATTTTTTATTCATTTTTTAATTTTAATTTTTTTGCATGTTAGATTCTCGTATCTCAACTCCTTTTTTTCTCCCAAAAATACAAGTTCTCTCAAAGAATATGTGGGTGTCGTAGCCTGACCCTTTTACTGAGATGAGCCAGTGGATTACTCCTGAAAAGGCAGAAGTTCTTTGGATCTATTTTTTAAATAATTTACTTTGTTGTGTTCACTTCCTATTTATCCTCAAAAAATCCTATGCCATTATATTTTTCTGGTGGTAATGAAGCTTCATCAGATGTCCCTATGAAAGCTTTAGTACAAATAAAGGTGTGTAAATAATGACGTTTTACAGAATGCAGCAACAGCAAAATGTCTGAAGTTTCTATCATAGCATCTTACTGTAACTGAAAGTACTACAGTACTTGGCACATTAAACTAAAACTTGCTACAGTAGTAGATTACCATGACTGAGTGTGAATCAATCGTAAATTGAATGCATTACTACTATTATAATTGTAAGGGCAGGGTTTTTTTTTTTATTATAATCAAATATAATAGACAACTCTACCTTTTCCACATATTTTTCACAGGTGGATCCCGTGTTGGCACCGTTCACTAACAGCTCACAAATACAATGCACAGTACAGTGCACTTTGAGTAAAGTGATCATTTGTGCTCAGTGACCTGGCACAGCTGCTGCACTAGGGAGGGTCTAACAGCTGTGCTAGATTTGTCTCATTATAAACTCACAGGAAACATTGCTAAAGTGCAGCTACTTACATTATTGTTATTTTGTTTTTATTCTGTTTTTAGTTTTGGTATTTATTGGATCTTATGCTTATTATAGCACAATATGTAAATGTCAAAATTATTCATAAAGAACTCTAAACTGTAATTCCAAATCAATTTAAATTCAGGTACATTCTGAGTCACAGTGGTCTTTTCTAAGTCTCACTTCCTGCATGTGGTGGATGGTGTATTTTGGGGCTGGAGACAGAAAGCCGAGAAGGACGGTGGGGCAGCTACACCTTTCCATCACTGCTGTGGCTGACAGGCAGACGACCCAGAGCCAGGGCTTGTCAGAGCCTCCCCACAGTCATAGGAAAGATGATGACACAAGCTTCAAATATGTGCTTAGAATAGTCTCAGATCTGCCTGGAAACATTGAGTGCTAATGCAGGGTTTCAAATGACATCACAACATTCTATAGCCCTGTACAGTTTATTTAAAGATGCTTATGCTTTATTCTGGCTTTTTATTATATACACATTGGGGAACTTGGAATTGGATGCTGTTTAATATTTAGATAGCAGCTTCAGGTTCCATGAGGGTTTTACTGACAATGGTCAATGGTAATTTTATGATAGTTCCTTCTGATTGGCTGAGGACACTGATAAACCAAAAAGCGTAGAATCACACACTTTGTCTAGAGTGTTCCTTTGCAAAGAATAAACCTGTTTATCTCAAGGGTTATAGGCTACATTACAGGTCAGATCTGTGGAGAGTCATCCCTATTTACCATCATTGTATTTCTGAGCAGAAACACCCCTTATGAAAAAATGCTAGATGGTTCCATACTGTGGAACATTCTAGGCAAAGCATCTCCATGGAGACAAGCATGTAACAAATCCTCCACTACGAAAATTGCACAATGCACATTTTTAAGGGTTGCTCAACAAGATATAATATATATTTAATACACACTTTGTTGTTTTTTTTATTATTTCAATATAGAGCAACTCGGAGCAACTTTAATTGAAGCTACACTTTCTGTTGACAAACTTACTGTAGCATGTGTCAGATTTTAGTTAAACTGTGTCTCCCCTTATAGGCTCCACACTGCACAGACAGGGACCCTCAGTTCAAAATGGCCCCACAACAGAGGAGCTGGACCTCCACAGAAGGTAATGCATAACGGTCATTTGTTTTTAAGTTCATCATAGATATCATCAGGGTCTAAAGCAATGTATTGACTGGTCTGTCAACTTAAGTGGGTTTTATAATGACATGGGCACACCAGTGATGCTTTGAATGTGACTAGTCAGTGCAGCCAAAGTGTTTTATTTATGGTACATGGCACAATAACATCAAATTATCAGATTATGACTGCGTATATGTACTTCTGCTAGTGATAGTGGCCGAAGTCCAGAGTCAAGTGTTAAAAAGAATATGTATTATATATTTTAAGTGGAGAACGTGGTCCAAATGGGCTAGTGGTCATTTCCCTCCCTTCTTTTCTCTGCCCCTCAACTCTTCATCAACGAGAAACTACTCACTGACCAAAGACCGAGATATATCCCCCTGATTAGAACCAAGGGGAAAGGCTAAAAGTGACGTCTCTTTGCATGATCAACCCCTGACTTATATCAGAGCCCAAGAGTTTAAACGGAGCTTATGAGCAGTGTTTACTTGCCTTTTGTTTTAAGTAGACATATGATTTAATATTTTATCTTTTTTAAATGTGACTCACATCCAACCTCAGATGTATGAGACAAGCTTCACTCTAAGCACTGCAATATTGGATGCCGTTCTGGCCTAATATGGCAAATTATGTAAGATGCTGTATGGTGTGGAGCAAATGCAATGGTGCATGGTTACAAATCTTTAGTCTATTTTGTGGAATCAACAGAGAAAATGTATAGGAAGGTGATAGGAAGTGCTTTAAAATGCTGATAAAGGGAACATACAGAGACACTTGTCCCTAGGTTCTAATGTGGCTTAAGTGTGCAAAAATGGTGCCTCCTAGCCTGAATTTCTGAAATCCTAAACCATTGGCTATTCATGCTGCTGGCTCAGCTCTGACCTGCCTGGGGTTTTTTGAACCGAAACACACTCTTGGTTGTTGCCAAAAGCAGGATGAACATACAGTATATGTATGTGGTGGTACAGCCTGTGTCACCGCCTACGCTTGCCTAGCAACAGTTTCCTTGGCAACATTTGTCAAGACCCAAGTGCGACACCAGCTGAACAGCAGATCAGGAGGTGTTTTACTGTGGGACAAATCCTGATGGAAATCCTGTGCAGAGCTAGCTCTGTTATGAAAACCATTATCTCATGTTGACCTAGACAAAAAGGAATGAGAAATGTAACTTGAGATTGACCAATGCTCAGCAGAACAAGTTATGTGACTGACCTCAAGTAAGAAACGTTGTATTCATGTATGATGCTGAATGGTGTATTAACCCTATACCCTGTACCTCCTTTTACCATCTGTAAACCATATTCAGCCTGCTCTGTGAAGTTAGCGGCAGCTAAAACTGGGAACATTCCATAAAAGGAACTAGCAAGAACCAAATTTAGTGTGAACATGACAAGGACAAAAAAGGAAAGGTGTTCAAATGCAACATTTGGTCTAAACGAGGCTTACCTCACTGTGCAGGAATGTTCTATTGGGAATGTTAGTGGAGACAAACCACTTCCATCCACACACCTCAGCCACGAATCTTGCTATTTTTAGCCGATGTAGGCACTTTGCATTCCTCAGCCAGCCGATCATGAAATTCCTGAAGTGTATGATATTTACATTTAGGTGGAGGTTCATATTGTTAATGGACAATTATTAGTACTATATTATATATTTTTTGTTTGGACTGTAATTTAGATTGGATTCTTTAGGGCTGCAGTTGCACAAATGTATATTTACCTTAACACATTTGTATTTTCTCTACACTGTCAGAGCATCAGTTCTGGGGATAGAGGAAATAGACCTTCTTATTGTATATAGCTGGTTATTGTGCATCAGGCAAATTCATTACTGCTTAGTAATATACTTACTCATACTTACTAAGTATGAGCCATCTAATAGTCTATTAGAAATGCAGGTTGACTGTGCCCTGCTGAATGAGCAAAGAGCTAAGGCAGCGTGGGAACTAGGACAGAGGAGGGATTTCCTCTCCATCAGTGTGATCTGTCTGTCTGTGACTATTGGCTGGAACCTCCAGTCCAGAGCATAGTGTTTCTCTGTTCCAAATCTTGGCCTGTGTCACTGCTAACTCTGCAGACTCAATGGCAGTGTTCTCTCTGTGTGACACTTCCTATAGTCTCAGTCAAGCACCACCAAAAATGTAGAAGTGATTCGCAACAACTATTTGGTTTTCTCTGAAAAGTCCAGCAGATCATTTTGGTAAACTTGTGATTCTTTGAAATATGAGTTGGTCTATAAAGGGAGAGCAGGGAGCTTGGAAACATGAATGAAGGAGTGAGTGCTGCTGCTGATCTGTCTGCTTTATGTTGTAGGTAATAAAAAGAAACACTGTTAGCTTTCTGCTTTATTTGTTTTCCTCAGTTTATTTGAGTGTTATAGTGACATCTAGTGGATAATTTGGACTCTAATTTTTTTGTCAATTAATGTCTTAGTTTCTCACATATTCATACCAAAATGCTGTATTATGTAATCTTGTTATGGAATGAACTATTAAAGGTTTTTAAATTGAACATTTTTCAAAAATAATATTGCAGGTAATAATAATAATAATAATGTTGTGATGCATATGATACACTTTGAATGTATATAAAATTATTTTACCTATATAAATACTTTAATTGTTCTTTCAGGCAACTTCAGGAGCTACAGAGACAGAAGGAGTTGGATCAGGAACGTGAACGGCAAGAACGTGAACGGCAAGAACGTGAACGGCAGGAACGTGAGCGCCAAGAACGTGAGCGCCAAGAACGTGAACGCCAAGAACGGGAGCGGCAAGATCGAGAACGCCAAGAACGGGAACGCCAAGAACGGGAGAGGCAGGAAATGGAACGACTGGAACGAGAACGTCAAGAGCAGGAACATGTAGAGCAGAGGGAAGTGCAAGAGCCAAGGGACGCACTGGAGCAGAGAGAGGTTGAAGTGATGGAGCGAGAGAGCGAGCAGTCTGAGAGAGAGCAGCTCGACTGGGACGGAGGGAGACGCCCCTCCAACACAGGTGAGCACACTCTACCCCCATGCAAGTGTGTGAGACATGGCACACCTGTAGTGGCTCATCATACTCACACAAACCTTATTGAAGCTAAATGCAATGTAGATCAACTGTCTCAACTGTCTCTAACTTCTGCTAACCAATTCCTCACTGAAACAAAAACGCAGCCAAACCTACATGATCCTATGTGAAAAAGCAATTACCCCCCTTGTTAAATGATGAGGTAACTGTGATTAATCATATTATTGTGGAAAGGTGATTTTTAATTTCATACCCACACCCGCCTGACCTTGCTGCCAGACCTTTCAAGTCAAGAGATCACTTAAATAGAACCTTTCTGACAAGGTGAAGTATGCTTTATTGAACCCATGATATCATGCCGTGATCTAAAGAAATTCAGGAGCAGAGAAGAAGAAAAATATTTGACATTTCTCAGTCTGAAAAACCTTAAGAAAGAGAGTAGGCAAAAATGGCATGCATGGCAAAAGACACTGCTGACAAAAATGAACATAAAGGCTTGTCTGACTTTTGCCAAAAAAAATCTTGATGATCTCCAAAGCTTTTGGGAAAATATTCTGAGGACTGACGACATCTGGCGTAAAATGAACACAGCATTTGATAAAAAGAACATCATGCCAAGAGTGAAACATGGTGGTGCCAGTGTCATGGTTTGGGGTTTTGCTGCTTCTGAACCTGGACAACTTGCTGTGATTGAAGGAACTATGAACTCTGCTCTCTGCCAACAAATCCTGACGGTGAATGTCCGGCCATAAGTTCTTGACCTCAAGCTGAAGCACAGTTGGGTTCTGCAGCAGGACAATGATGCAAATAGACCAGCAAGTCCACTTCTGAATGGCTTAAGTAAAACAAAACAAAATGGAGTGACCTAGTCAAAGTCCAGACCTGAACCCAATTAAGATGCTGTGGCATGACCTTTTAAAACGATGGTTCATGCTCAGTTCATGCTCCAGTGAGGCTGATTTAAAACAAAGAAGAGGAGGCCAAAATTCCTCCACAGCGATGTGAAAGACTTATTGCAAACATTGCTATTGCGAACACTTGACTGCAGTTGTTGCTGCTGAGGGTGGTTCAACCTGTTATTAGGTTCAGGGGGTAATTACCTTTTCACATGGGCTAATTAGGTTCAGATGGCTTTTTTCCCTTTTTTAATAAATAAAGTTGCCGCTTAAAACTGGATTTTGTTTTGACAAAGGTGCAAAAAAGTAAGACATTGGTAAGGGGGAAGTACTTTTTCACAGCACTCTAGACGTACTAATTGGCTCTGCAAACTGAAGTTTACACAATGACCAGGAGGGGGTGTTACACAGGAGCATATTTGCCATGTTCTGGACTGAGTCAGTGGGGAAAAGCCCAAAAGCTATTAGTGTATGCATGCAACACATGCTCAGGCTGGTGTAACTCTGAGACTAAATATAGCTCATGAACTTGTGAATGTGTGTGTGCACTGGCCTGCTCTGCCAACTACCAACTTCCACCAGTATTTTATTTCTTCTGTTTATGCACAGATGGCAAATCTCTGAGTCAAGCACATCAATGAGTCAAAAAGTAACTTTAATAATTGTTTGTTTTCCTGAAAGGTGACTGCTGTTGCTTAAATTGATGAAGTTGGTTTAGCTGAATCAAACTGGTAAAGACGATATGGGGCTCAATATCAGTTGGCAACTGAGGTGTCCAGAGATGATTACATTGGCGCGTCTGAGAGGGGAGCATTATTTTTAACTGTGATTTTTATTACTTTTAATTTAAATGCTGTATATAACTATTAGTGATTATATTTGAAATTGAGATGAGGGTTACTAGATAACATATTTCCTGTATCAGTGTCTATTACAGCAGCTGGTCCACACCAAACCGACTGAGGGTACATTTCAATGGGGTGCAAAGATGATACCCTTCCGTTATTTAACCTGCTTAAAATGAGGGTGCAGGCTTTTTAAAACGAGGTTGCAATGCACCCTTTTCCATCCCTGTAAACCCAGACCTGGTTTATTTGGACATTGCAAAGAACATCACGATACAATTCATATAGGATATTGATACAAGTACTGTATATTCCTAGTAAAAGGGCATTAAAGGGCATTACTAAACTGATGCTATTGTGCCGAATAACAAAATGCATTGAACCTTTACTGTCACACTATCAGAACACAATTGGGAATAAGTCACTTAAGTATTTCTCGATTATTGCTTTTTCTACAGACAATGAACATTTGGTATGTGATTAAAAGGAAGGAAACAAGGGGTTATTTCTCCATTGTAATTTTTGGGCATTTCTGGAGTTTAGTAAATGGTGAACTGTGTTCCTGCCACTTGTCTCAGCCAGTGTTGACAGATGTGCTGCACAAGATGTTCTCTAGCTAACATGTTCACTAACTTCAACTAAACACACACAATCTGTAACAGACCTTGGTCGAGCTGTGCTGGTTCTTCCTGCTTCATCTGCACCCTTCTCTTCTTTTTCCCTCCTTCACACCCATCTCTCCTCTATCATAACCTGCCGTTTTATCCTACTGTGTGCACTGTGCTTGCTTTCTTTGTCTCCTCTCTTCCTTGTTCCTCACTTCCTTCCCTATCTGTTCTTGTTTTGTCCACCCTTGCCACATGTAGCCCTTGAAAGCACCGCATACACTCCCACTCCTCAGGAATTCAGCCAGATGTCTATACCGTCCTCTCCCCCTGCACCAGCGTACCCCAGCGCAGGTGCTCCTTCTCTAGTCACTCCCCCCACGCCCCCGCTCAGACACTCTGCTTCTCGGTTCGCCACGTCTCTCGGGTCGGCCTTCCATCCGGTCCTGCCTCACTACGCCACTGTCCCCAGGCGTCAACAGGGGGACATACCTCCAGTACCCACACCTACAGCCCCTCCACCAAAGTCCTCCGTGTGGTCTTCCTGTAGTTTCACCCCTTTGCCTCCCTCACCTCCCATCATGATTAGCAGTCCGCCTGGGAAAGCTACAGGTCCTAGGCCACTCATCCCAATCGCCTCCCCATCTCCTCTCACCCATAGGCCTCCTTCACCCTCCCCAAACGGTGCCCCTACATACCCTGCACCCTCCCCAGTTACTGTGCTTCACAGCCACACTCCCATGGGTCCTAGCTGCCCAACCCCGCCACCACCCACCCCGCCACCCATTCATCCCTTGCCGTTCCCCTCGTCCTTCTCGTCTGCCCCCTCCTCACCGCAGGCTCCTGGTTTGCCCTCTGCCTCCACAGCGCCCTCTGCTGCAGCTGCGGAGTACTTGTCCTCAGGCTTGACAGGAGACCTCGGTCCTGACACCCTTCCTCGAGGGCCCTCCTCAAAGCCCCAGGGTAAGAGCTGCAATTACTTCACTGACTCCTTGAATGCTCACATGTACAGTGCCCTCTAAATCTGTCGGCACCTTTGCCAAATAGAAAAATAAATGAATAAAGAAGGTTGATGAAAGGGCAAGATAATGTTAACTTCACAAAAAACAATATGGTTAAGATTACACTGCATTTCAAGTGATTTCACTTTTTTTTAATTAGAGATGAGAAAATATTTCACTCAGGGCTGTTGATCGCCAATGCACTATCAGTGTTTGAGGAAATCAGTATTATGGAGAAGTCTGGAAAAAGATTTGTCCTGGGGCACTAGGATGGTTTCAGTGACCCAAAAGTCTTCCTTAAACTTTAAGAACTTGGTGTTGTGTCTTATGGTCAGAATGTCAACAAACTTACAGCACTAATATCACTAAATACTTAATCAAGGGGTGCCATAATTATTGAAGGGTATTGTGCACTATTCAGCAGACTGGTCTTAATACAAATTAAAATATCTGAATCAGAGGTTATGTTGTAAATGGTGAATGTCAGGGCTTGGTGTTGACTGAGGTCGTTGATCATCTGCTGCACATTGTTCACACTTAGACTGTACCAACAGCAAGGGGCGTGATGGGACCCAGAGTAAAAGTGTAGTAGAAATGGGAGCATTAAAAGTTAGATTTTATCATTTTATGAGTATAATATGAAGTGATAATCAAGTATCATTTATTGATAAGCATACAACTGCTTAGGTTCTTTTAATCCATTTTGACCCCAAAAAATGTTGGTTTTGCTCATTGAAAGATTATTTGAGCTTATGGTGTGGTTTGATTTTATTAGCTAGTGTGCTGTTCCCTGTGAGAGACATGTGGCACAACTGTGTTGAACCATCATGGACTCACTAACATAACACTGCATGCATTTCTCTGCTTACTGCTTAAGTGGCTGGCTCTACACTAGATAAGAACTGAGCATGATTGTATTGTGCAATATCTAATAATGAGCAATGGTCACAGAAGTGAAAGTAAGTATTTATTGTAAGTATTTATATAGATACATGTATCACAAAGATGCTTTAGAGATCATTATTCATTCACTCCATACCTGGTGGTGGTAAGCTACTATTGTAGCCACAGCTGCCCTGGGGCAGACTGATGGAAGCACAGCAAATTCATACTAGGAAATGTGGGTGAAGTGCCTTGTATAAGGACACAACAACAGGTTTTGCGACTGATGCCCCACTGTGACATCTGATTTTCCCGGCGGTCTCCCGTCAAGTACTAACCAGGACCAGCCTTGCTTGGCTTCTGAGATCTGATGACATCAGGCTTTTGACACACTGGTATGGCCATTGTGAAAGATTATGAACTTGTCTCCAGTATATTAAAAGCAAAGTCCTTTTAAGCCTTAGTAGGTAACTTTCTTGCCAAAAATGTTTTTTTTTCTACTATGAATGTTTAAATTTCTCTGAAAAAAACTTGCATCCTTATTGTGGGTGTGCTTATATCTCCACAAAAATGACTGGAGGAGGACCTCCTCCTGCTCCTTTCATTGGAAATGTTCCTTTAGCTATAATGTTCCACATTATGCTATAAAACGTATCTATCTCTGTGGACTATGGTTTTAACTTTCTATTTCCATGTAATTGAAACTTTCCTTCTACAGAATGTTGCATACTGTTAAAAAATATTTTTTATTAATAGTTTGAGTCAAGTTTTAACTGTAATGAGATGACTATTGCCAAAATTGCTTCATCTTTTTTGTGTTAAGTCTATTGTAGGATTGTGTGATTTTTTTTATTTTTTTTTCCCAGAAGCATTTACGTTTGATGTTCAAATGAAAGTCACTTGACTGACTGCAGTTTTCTCTCAGAGACTACTTTTTTCTGGATGTGTAGAGTTTAAGTTCTTAACTTTTGTTACCCTCTGTCTTCTTCACCATTCTTCTTCAGACTCCACCCCTGGCCTGAGTGCACCCACTCCTCCGCCACCTCCGCCCTTGCCACCCGGCTCCACTGTGACTAGCCCTATGACTCCCACAGTTCCACCAGGACAACCTCCCCCACCACCACCTCCACCACTGCCCCTCACCCTAACAACAGGGGGGACTTCACTTACATCAGGCCCCCATCCTCCACCAGGAGCGCCACCTCCTCCCCCTGCGCCTCCTCTACCCGCTGGGCTCTTCAGTCCATCAGAGGACCGCCCTCTTTCAGGACTAGCTGCTGCTCTTGCTGGAGCCAAGTTGCGAAAAGTGCCACGAGTGAGTACATAATACAGAGTTGTGACTACGGCCACCAAGGGCATTGTGCGGTCCGTAGGCATTCCCTGTTTTAATACAGCTGTAATACAGCTCAGTAGCCTTTTGTATATTTTTTGTTTCCTGAGCATTTGTTAATTTGGTGACAGCACTGGTCCAGCCCTTCTGCCACATTTTAATTGTAATTTTATCCTTTGTATACCCTGTTCCCTGATCAGAGTGATGATCCAGCTTCAGCTTTGGTAGCCACCTTGACAGGTGCCAAAACTGAGTCAAGAGGGAATGGGCACTTACCTGGAGGTGGCGGTCTGATGGAAGAGATGAGCGCCCTGCTAGCAAGAAGGTACTTATTTTATTTCGATGCAATGTAAGAATATGACAAAGTTTAATGGAACGCTGTAACTTTTTACCTTTTTTGGCAGAAGAAGAATTGCAGAAAAGGGCTCGTCGCCTGAACCCGACCAGAGATCAGTAAGCTTTGGACAGAGTGGGGCCTTGTATGTGTTTGTATGTGTTAGTTTCCTCTTGGTGGTCCTCTCCATTTGGCCTCTATTTATTTCCTAGTGCATTGTTTGGCACCTTATTGTCAGCAATGCCAGTTATGTATAAATTGTTAGTATTCCACAACTGATCACCAGAAGTGGGCATCAAATAATAATGCAGAATTTCGAAAGTCCCTGTGTCATGTGTTCTTTTGTTTATTTGACCAACAGGATGAGGGCGACTCAAACACAACACCGAAAGTGTCTGCTTGTAGCACCCCAGGTGAGCTCTGAAATCCAGAAACACCCCAAATCAGATGCATTTTGGTCTTGTTTTCACACACCCCAAAATCTAAATCCACTCCATGGAATGATTTCAATATGCACTAGATTTAGTTATTTTTACTTCACTGTGTGTTTGGTGTTCACTGCTTCACTGCTCATTCATCAAACACTGCACCGTGGCAAGGCAAAGAAAGTTTATTTGTATAGCACAGTTCGTACACAAAGTAATTCAAAGTGCTTTACAGAATAAGAAATGCATTATAAAATCACAATACAAAAAAATCAAAACATGAATAATCAACATCAAATTTAAAAAGAGAGGCATGTGCAGAGAGAGTGCAGAATGAAAATCTTTCAATTATATGTACAACTAAGGAGAACTGTTTTGAGCCATGGTCCCATGTGAGGCAATCAGCTGATCACCAGACTTACATGAGTAAATAGTGTGCTGTGGAAGTTGTTTGGTCTGAGGTCCGCCACTCTGAGAGTGCAATTGAATATAAAACTCTTATCACTCTCAGAAATGATGAACAAATGTTATTCCTAATCAAATCCTTCCCCAGGATAGTACACACAGTTGTTAAAATGAATCCTGCTTTGTTTTGTGTCCAGATATGCCCAGGAAGCCATGGGAAAGAGCAAACACCATGAACGGTAGCAAATCTCCAGTAATTGGAAGGTCAGAAATCCTTTGTTAATTGTACATGCTTATTACAGATGTATTTTGTCTGTATTAAACTGGGAAGTCCACTCATGCCGTCACCATTTGCACACACATCTATCAGCTGTGCTCAGTGTCCGCCCAATGAGAGTCGTCTTGAAACTGCATTATCACTGTCAAGCCAGAGTAGACGATAAGACCCACTGCCAGCACTCAACTAGACTCACAACATGTCATAATGATAATATAAACCCACACTGTATTTAAATTAGTTTTAGGTTTGAGGGAGAAAATTCAGCATTACCCCTTTTTAGATTTATATGTGTCGCAACAATAAAAACGTTTGTTGCAAGGATGTATGTAGCAGTATGTATGTGCAATAGTTTTTGGGACAAGTCTTGTAGCAATGTTGACCACTTGGTGGCAGTGTTCAATGACAAAGCTCATGCTATAATAACTACTAGTGTTTGAAACACATTGCATATAACTAAGCTGAAAGAGCTGTGGCTTATCATTTATTTTGAAAATCAATTCATTCATTTACTTGGACCATTACTTTGTACTTATTTTGAAATACTGTACTTTGGAATACTTAAAATGACTTGCAGTATAATTGACTTGCTCTGCTGATCAAGTAGTATTATTTCTTAATATTATTCCAGCTGAAGTATAATAGTGTCCCAGAGTATGTCCCAGTAGTACTGAAAGTCAAACCTTTTATTTAAATGTTACTTTTGGCGTTTCATATAACTTCTGGACTGCATGTTGGTTCAGTCTTTCTTCTTAAAATGCTTTGGTTTTCATATTGATGCTGACAGGAATCTGGGAGTGTATAGCCATAAAATATGCTGTTTTACTCCAGAACTGCCCCTGTCTCTTATATGCCTTTATTGTCACAGACCCAGGTCCACACCCACTGCTTCCCTAAGTGCCAATGGCGTCCCAACAGAGACAGTGGATTACGACCGACTGAAACAGGTAACCTCTTTCAATGACGGAGGGTTTACTGCATCTGTTTTGTACATTATTGAAGATAATACATGTATTATATTGAGCAGGATAATCAGAATTGGTGTTTCTGGAATCAAGTCATTCTTATACAAAAAAACTGCTTGGGCATCTGATAACTTTTCATGTTTTGTGCTTCTTTTTGGTAAATTGCCATTAAACTTAAATGTCACAAAAATATATATATTTTTTTTTGTTGTAGGATATCCTGGATGAGATGAGAAAGGAGCTGTCTAAGCTTAAAGAAGAGCTAATTGATGGTATTTAGCTTTTGGGTCTTAACAGTTACACAAGTTGTAGATATGCAAGATGCTGTACTTAAGTTAAAGAATATTGTCTTGCCTTTTTTTTTCTTTTCAGCAATCAGGGAGGAACTGGGCAGATCTAGCACGGCATAAAGATTCATACACATGCCACTGTTCCTGTTGCAGCAGAAGAGGCAGAGACATAAGACAGGCGGGGGGATCGAACAAGCCCCGCTATACACCTTTTCCATCATGACTGCAAAGTGGCATTGTGTGTGGCCACTGTAAAGCTTGTCTTCCTTCAATACTATTTAACCTGAATATGTTCATTCAAGAGACAACTTATCAGCAAACCAAGTGTAGATCTATGGCCATAACAAGTAGCTCAATAATAATGTTTTTTATTGCAGAGGAATTCCATACCAAGTGGACACAATAAGTTGAGCTGTCCAAATAGCACTCTACCAAACCTTCCTGTACTGTTGAATAACATTTCTGTTCCCCTCTCCTGGGCATATTTCATTGTCAAGACTCAGCCACGAAGTTTCCTGATCAGCAATAAGTGTAGCATTTTGTTAAGAGGGTGAGGCCTCCACACATTGAACATACTGCTGCATGTTTCTCTATCAGTCCAAGGATCCAGAAATAATAGTGGAGTCAATATTTCAAAAGGTGCAACAGAAAGCCCTGGCATGACTGAGGATTGTGCCATTGACTTTTTCCTTTTGTTCAGTATTCTTATGTGTTCTTGTATATCCAGTCTGTAAACAGTTCAAACAGATTTTTTGTGAGAGGCAAAGATTGTCGGGAACCCAGAAATGTGGTAGCGTTTGATTTCACACATCCTTTTGGGCAGCTTACTTTGTAGCCACCATGTTGTAAAAGTATTAACATGTCACAAGGTATAAAGATTAGCTTCTATCACTCTAGGCAAGGAAACTCGTCTGATCATTGTAGATAATCAACCTTTCCAATTCTATTTTGTCATTTTATACAATTTATATTAGGCCAAAGAAGTTGGTGACTCACGTAAATGCCTAAAAGGACTTTTAAGAAAGCCAATTGTCTCTATAATCCTCAATTCCTCAAAGTGTCAGGTCTAAAGCAGAAAAGTTACTGTTTACCTATATCTACAAATAAATACTTAAGCTACAGTTCATCTTTATGTGCCTCACCACTTGGTCGTTACAAAGACAATCAATCTGAAGTATTTCTATCAGTGTTCGTGGCAACAGAAGAAGCACCTTGAAATTAGAAAGGATCAGAAAGGATAGAAGGATCAAATCAGTACTGCAGTTCATTAGAGATCATGAAAATCTTGCATTGCATTTTATGTTTTAGCAGTCATAGTAATGTATTGTACTGTATTGTCTGATTTTGGTCTATGTTCAGGAAGAATGACTAATATGAATTAAATAAATGGTCCTGAAATTTAAGTGTAGGTCTATTTAACCAGCAATATATGTTGCAGTTTCATTAAAACTGCTGCTTCAACCTTTTGACATTTTTTCCTCCAAAGGTTGATAGAAAGTGAAGGTCAGTATGCCCACATTCTGGGAAGTTAAAAATGATAAAGATGGTGCCTTGATCTGAAGTCATTTTCAATAATATGAAAAATGTGATGCTACATGATAGTTCTGGGGACACACTTTTTTTTCTCTTCTCTGGTCTCTGTCAAATATGTTTCATTCATGTCTTTGGTGTGGAGGGCACTTCTTCCAAATACATCCAAACCACACTGATTTAATGTTGCTTTCTTTGTTTTAATTGTCTTCTGCAGAAATGAAGGATGTTTCCATGTTGCCTTTATCTGAACGGTGCAGTCAGGCCCACGTATTGTTTCCAGGCTCATTTCTTTGACCACACTGTTCTCATGTGAAATTAGTTTTTTCTTACATGCTAACCTATTTTGTTTCAGCAAGTTTATTAAAGTTACAATACAAACTTGTATCTTGCATTCAGTATTTTTTTTTAACCTTTTCTATTTGATCACATGTAAAGTTCGTACTACTACTATACTTTGTGAGAGGTTAAGATATTTTTTATAACTTGAAAATGTCCGTAAAAGAACAATTACATTGGTCTGAAGGCTACATTTGCCCCTAGGGATACATTTGCTGCTTTAATTTCTGTGTATGACACACAGCAGCAAAGTGCATGGCTGACTAGTTGAAATACTCGACCTGAGCAAACAAACCGTGCAGAGGCTCTGTGAAGAGTACAGCACCATGAAATTTCCTGTGGGTGGAGCGCATTCTAACAGCATCTGCAGTTCATTTGAGGTTTCGTACCAACAGCTAAAGCCGGTGCAGGCTGCAAGCCAGACGAGGTTTTCATGAGAGGAAACTGATACTTATTTGGCAATATTCTTCACACAAGTACTTGCCCCTCTTTAATTCAAAACAAAGCGATCTAATTAAATGTTGTCGTTATTCTTAACCAATCTACATTCTACTGTGTGTCTGCGACCAGTGTGTGCATTTAATGCCTTTTAATCCTGTAGTGTAAATAAAGTAGTCGTAACTTGATGGCGGCGACTCTTCGCCGACCCCTGTTCAGTTAAAATTCCGTATTTGACCAATCAGAAGACGGCACAGTTTGAAATGCCGCGGACTCAGCCAATCAGAGGCCTTCGCGCCTTCGTAGTGCGGCCGCGGTGCACACGGAGGGAGGGACACAGACAGAGCCAAACGTCAAGCGTTTAGCAAAGCCTGCTTTAATATAAAGGCTACTTTTTCAGTGTTGTATTGGATTACAAATCGATTTTACTGGTCGGAAATATTACAATATTTTCACGTAAGTATATATTTTGTATATGGACAATTTAAAGAAGAATTGAGTTGCTGGATGTTGGCCTTTGTTGGGAAATCAGGTTTAGCCACTGCTAGCGCTAGCCTTCAGTATAACGGTGTTATTAACGTCGACTGTTTCATGGAGGCATATTGTCTAAATCTTCTCTGATGGTTTTCCCATATATGTGTCCCATATGTGAGGTTTGAGTGCAACAGTTCTTTTCCGTACCATTGTAATACGTGAAAACGTATTTGCTTTAGCGTTAGCGTTTCTATCCGAAGTTCCGAATAACAAAACGGAGGCTCGGACCACGGGGGCATTAGTTGTTGCCTCATTGACGTTTGTTTACATAATTAGATTTATAAACTGAACAGATCTTCACAGAGTTTGAGTTCGTTTTACTGTGTAGAATAAAAACACAGTTCCTGGATTCATGGGCTTTGCTGTGTTGGTCTTCAGTAATAGTAGAGACTCAGATCGTCAGATCTTGTTTGTTCTCCCTCCGTTTGAATGCGTGACGTTTTCCCTCCTCCACGCGCAGCTGAGTGTCCTTTTGCAGGCAGGTTTATTAAAAACTAAGCACTTCATATTGCACAGTGAGTGAGCAAATGAGCTCATGAGCCCTTGCATTCAGGATTAAATATATTTACTCTTGATATTATTCTGTGCTTTAATACTTTTTTCTCGCTCAGTGGAAAAATGGCCATTACAAATAAACACGATTCAGAGGGGGCCATTGGTAAATTAGAAATACAGAAGAAAGATGTGTATAAACTCCACCCTTAAGCTGAAGAGGAAACTCCCCTCACTCCACAGCCCTGAGCTCTCGTGCTGGAGGGCCGCGCGCCCAGGGTGTGTCACTGCGCGTGTGTTAGTTTGTGTCCCGAAAAAGATTTCACTACAGTTTAACTTTTAATGTTTGAAATTTGCTTTGGCGGTTGTATCGTGGGATATATTAAATTTACGCTGTGCCAATTAAACAATAAATATGTTTTCTTCCCAATTTGTGTGTTTAATGTACATCGTTAAACTTCCAATCATCTAGTCCCGCGCTAGTCATGAACTCATTATGGTGATTTAACCCTGGGCTTGGCTGCACTGCACAGCCTGCTGCTGCTGCGGATCTCTATGTTATGCCAGGATGCTGTTGTCGGGGTTTGAGTTGGGGGCTTTGGTGACCCTCTCTGGGACAGGCCTGTCAGCAGTTCTGCTCACTAGACGTAATGCTGACTTGGCCTGGAGGCCGCTTTGTAGCAATATAGAAAGCTCTCTTTTCTAAAGTTCACCACACGATTCTGCTGTGGTACAATACAGCACTCTTTTTGTTTTGTAATGCCACAATTAAAACAATATTTCCATTATAGTATATAGAGACATTAAAGTAACTCAGACTTATAATGGCCTGTCAGACTGAAAAGCTTAAGCAAAGTAAAGCAATGCATCATGTAACTCTCCCTGAATCATTCGGTGTCATCACCAGTTAGTCAAACTAGAGCTGAATGGAGGTGTTTCTTTTCTGATTTGACTAAACCTTCAGTTGTTTGTTTTTCCGCAGGTCAATGAGGATGCCGACAGTCAAGTATCAACGTGGGGACACGGTGATGGGGCGCTGGCCTGGCAGCAGTCTGTACTATGAGGTCAAAGTACAGCGCTTTGACTCTAAAAGTCAGCTTTACACTGTCATCTATAAAGATGGTACTGAGCTAGAGCTGAAGGAACAAGACATAATGGTATGACCATCAGATTTTAACAAGAGCTGCATAAAAGCCAGGCTAGCTATATTCATCTGTGTTCTGCCTATATTATTAATACATTCACCTCACCAAATCTGTGTTCATCATCAAGCGTTCAGTGAATCCAAATAGACTCTTAGACATATAGTTGTGTGTTTGTTTGCTAGAGCTTATACAAATAAATGTTTCAATTTCTGCTCAGAATGCCTTGAGTTTCCAGAGCCGTTTGCGCTCTCGGTCTCGGTCACGTTCACCGGGGCGACGCCGCAGCCGCTCTCGCTCTCCAGGTAGGAGCACCCGCCGCTCATCGTCCCGTACATCAGCCATCACAACAGAGGGGGCCCCAACTTCTGTCAAGGAGCCCAAGATCAAGGATGTGGTAGAAGTCCGGCTCACACCACTGGTGCGACAAATACGTTTATTATACTATGATATATACTTTAATGCTGTACTTACTGTGATTTTAACAACTACAAAGGCTGTAACCACTCTGTCTGACCGACGCTAAATAGTCTTTGTTATGCATCTTTTGTTTTTCTCTCAAACCAAAAGAAACAGACAGTGACCACAGACAGCAATAGCAACAATAAGCATGAAAATGAAGAGACCAGGGCCACCAACAAAGTGAATCAGGTATGTTTCCTTTTAAGTAACAACAGAACATGTTAAAAGACAGTTTTACAGTGTGCTGGTCATGCCACAGTGGGCTTAAAGTTAATGGAATGTCATGATGCGTGCATGTTGGTGGAGGCACTGATGCCTCACAAGATCAGACTCTATTTATTCCTGCTTTTAAATGCTCTGTGCAGGTCTTGATATTCTCATACATTTTAGTTTGGTTTACTAGTTTTTCACATGTGTAAGCATGTCCATCTCATGAGGCTTATACCAGATTTGTTTTTTGTTTTTTTATTTAATAATGTTGCATCAAAACATTTGCATCAAATACAGCAACATACATTTTAAGTGTGAGTTGTTTACATCACTCTGCCTCATTTGGAAGGACATCCCCATCACGCTAGCTTTTTTATTCATAATGCTTCCCTTCAGAGCTCAGCATCTAAGAGTGAAGCGGAGCCTGAGAGGACCCAGAATCGCTATAACCTGAGGCGCAGAAAAGATGATGGTGATGGCAAAGCAGTGGAGGCCAAAACCCAGCCCTCTGAGGAGGAGGCCAAACCTGCTGTCGCTGCACCAGCCTCCACACCTTTGGACTTTGGAGGAAAAATCGGTACGCTCTTTGTCTTGCCCTAAATCTACAGATTGTACAACACCCTAACACCCTAAACCCTCTGGTTTTAGGGGCATACTTCTGGCTGCTGTTTCTGCCATCATGGGTCTTCTTCCTGCTGCTTCAAGTCAACCAGGACGACCCAAGTTTGATTAACTTCCCACCCCATCCACTGCCCCCGCTGGAGTCTTTCTGGGATATCCAGGCCTTTGGTATTGTTGTCCTCTGGGTGTTGTTCCAGGTCTTGCTGTATGTCCTACCAATTGGAAAAGTGAGTCATGATCTCAATTGATTTTTTTTTTTTTTACTTCAGACAGGGAAAATTAATTAATTTGGCATTCCCCAATAAGATGAATTTAACTATCTACTGTTACAAAATTCACAGCAGAATAAGTGCTAGTTGGTATTGTATAGAACAGTTTAATGACAATATTTTATTTGTTAAAAATGACAAATAACCCTGACCTAAGAGAGAGGGAGAGAATTATAAACATTTTAGGCAAAGGCCTAAGTAACAAAGTATTTAAAATATTCTTATCTTGTTCTAATGTAAGCCCTGTATATTTGCAGCTCAGTGAGGGTATGCCTCTGAGGTCTGGAGAAAGATTGAAGTACAGAACAAACGGTAAGTAATCAAGTAACCATTTTATCAATGTCTGAGTGAATCAGTAGTTTTTGTCAGATTAATTAATTACAATACCTATCTACCTACCTACCTATTTAAAAGTACTCTCTAATTTGAATAATTTTTATTTATTTATTTTATTTTATTTTTTTAATTTTCACAAATGTAAATAAATTATTGTCAGTTAGACTTTTAAATAATGTAAGTCCAGACAATGCATTTTAACATTTATCTGACTGACTCATCTCCACACATCTACAGCTCGTTGAATGATATTTGTCTCTTGTCAGGTTTCTTTGCCATTACCGTGAGCACCATCTTAGTGGGGGCTGCAGTTTACCAGGGAGTTGACCTCACCTACATCCATAGCCACTTCCTGCAGCTGGCGTCGGCTGCTCTACTGATTTCGTTCCTTCTGAGTGTGTACCTGTACGCTCGCTCTCGCAGTGCGCCCACAGACCAGCTTGCTTTAGGAGGAAACTCTGGTGAGGAGAGCTCCCATCTCTACAGTCTGACCCAGAATGAAGCCTCATCTGAGCCCTGGTTTGGATCCAAATAAACATTCCACCTGTCCCTTTTCATTTCAGGAAATGTCCTCTATGACTTTTTCAAAGGAAGAGAACTCAACCCACGCATCAAAAACTTTGACCTCAAATTTTTCTGTGAGATGCGTCCTGGTTTGATTGGCTGGGTGAGTTCAGACAAACATGATGATGTGTGCAACATAATTATGAGTGTTATGTGTGTTTTACACAGAATACCTTTAAATGCATCTCCTATGTATTATTTAGGTTTTTTAGGTTAAAATGTGCTTCTTGGTTTTCAGTGTGTGATCAACTTGGGCATGGCTTTGGCAGAGATGAAGGAGCAGGGTCTGGAGACCCCGTCCCCTGCTATGATCCTGGTGAACGTGTTCCAGCTGCTCTATGTCGCCGATGGTCTCTGGAATGAGGTAAGAGACAGCCCCTGCCTCATTGTGGCTCTGCAATGGCTCTGTTCTCCTGTCTAATGTGTCTAATGTGTTTTCTGTAGGAGGCCATTCTCACCACGATGGATCTAATGCACGATGGTTTTGGCTTCATGTTGGCCTTTGGGGACCTGGTGTGGGTGCCATTTACCTACACATTACAGGCCTATTATCTTGTCCACCACCCCAACCCACTGAGCCCCCTCACTTTGGCACTCATCATCTCTATCAAACGTCAGTGTACTTTGTTGCTACTTTATTCAGTCCCTCCTTTATTTCACAACATTGGGATTACATTATTTACTTGTTAACACTATTGACATTATTATCAAAATAGCATCTGAAACTATATTTTTGTGTACTTTTTCTGTAACTCAAATCACATGATCTCTGTTTATCTTTTGTAGTGCTGGGTTTCTACATCTTCAGAAAGTCGAATTCTGAGAAGAATGCTTTTAGAAGGAACCCAACAGACCCCAGACTCTCGCGTAAGTCTTATTTGTGTTGATTTGTGTATTTGTGTTTTCTCTGTTTTTTGGTAGTCAGGATAGTCCACCAACTATCACAACTGAATTAAAATGCTGTTGTCTCCATTCAAGGTCAAAATAACAAATGACATTAAATTACAAATAGATTATAGTAACCCCTGTAGAGGTTTAATTTTACATTATTTTTAGAATATGAGACAGACATGGAAGAAGGCTGTTGTAAAAGCCTCACTTGTAGATACTAAGCTTGCTCATGATTGCAGATCTGAAGAGCATCCCTACAGCCACAGGCAAGAGTCTGCTGGTGTCAGGATGGTGGGGAGTGGTCCGCCACCCCAATTATCTGGGAGACCTGATCATGGCCCTGGCCTGGTCTCTGCCGTGTGGTGAGTTTCTTTAACGATTGTCTTAACTTTGTCTGGAAGTCACAGTTAAACAATTGTCTTTTTTCTGCAGGTTTCACCCATCTGCTGCCGTGGTACTACATGATCTACTTCATCATTCTGCTTGTTCACCGAGACTCTCGGGACATGAGTGAATGCAGGAGGAAGTACGGCTCGGCATGGGATGAGTACTGCCGAACTGTTCCCTACAGAATCATCCCTCGTATTTACTGAGAAACAGGCATTTCATTCAGATATTACCACCCAAAACCAAAAGGACTAATTGAACTTTCTGAACTTAAATTTTCCAATCTTGACTGAAAGTGGTACATAGCAAAAAGAGGGAGAAAACGATGCCAAAAATGTTTCCTTTGTCATGCAAAATAAGAAAATGCTTGAAATATTTTTTATGTAAAACAACTGCAAAAACCCTGCTAGAATTGTGTTATTGACTTGTAGATTTTGTATATAGAGGTTTTGTACTTAAAGTTATAAAATGAAAAAAAAAAACATAATCATTGACTAATTTGAAATTTTCAGATTTTTTTTTCTCGTGATTGTTCTGGCGTGGCTTTTATGAATATATTTTATGTTTAAGTCTTCCTGCACAATAATACAGCTTTTTATTTTTGTGAATGGTGGGATTCAAATGCTCATTGCTTTGAAAGGCTGCACAGTGGAACTCAGGACACAGGCTTTAGGAAGTTACACATGATTTTGTGTCTTAATATTTTTTAATGTGTGTGATATTTACAGAAACCTAGCTATGAGTTTAGTGTTAAAATAGTTTGAAGAGTGAATAATGCACTATTTACTGACAGTGTTATTTAAGTTACCATGATTTTAATGAATTTGGCTTGAAGACTACCTCAGATGTACACACTGTCTTTCAGGCATGTTCCTGATCTGTTTAATCAGGGGTTGTAGCAGCTCTGGCTGAATGATTTAATATGAAGTGAATATACTGTGATGAAATTCAGAGCTGTGTAAGCTTTTCAAATATGTGCATTTAAAACCCAGAGAGTAGCTGTAGGTGAATATGTAGCTATAAATTAAGTTTTTTCTTTAATGATTATAGAGGTAATAGCTGTAAATATTTTTTCACAATATTTCATTTTACAACAGCAATAAAGTATTCACAGTGGTTTACAAAAACTTGAGTGTGATTGTGGTTTTTTACCATGTAGCTTCACTCTTCTCCCTCCACGGATTACTACTGGACTCAGTTATAAATAAACTGATCACTTGGACATATAAATACACAACTATCTCAGCTTCTCCCTGGTCTGGTTTCACAATCTTTAATCCTTTTCTAGTGCTGAATTAGAAAGTGTAGATGTAGATGGCAGACGCATTTTATTGTATTGATACTTATAAATTAAGTATAATATAAAAGATACCTGCAAGCGGCAATGATCGGCCTTCACGTGTGCCTACGCTGTGCCCCACAAACCCTGCAAACGCTGCACCCAACCCTAAGCCTAATAACTGTAAACCCAAACCACAACACTAATACCTAGCCTCAACCATAACCCTTGCCCTTACCTTAACCCTACTCCTAACCTGCCAGTTTCATCATTTTTGTGCATCAGATGGTTCCAGTTTGTAAAGGAGCATGGTCAAGTTTGAGTGAAATCAGCCAAAGTTTGTGCGATTTGGTGATTTTAACATTAGAATGACATGGAGACTTCAGTTATCACTATAGCGACGCTGTAAAACTTGACTTTTTGGTTCAGGATGCCAAAACTGAGTTTTGTGCAAAATTTCAGAATTTCTTTGAAAAACGAAATGTTTTTTTCCCATATTAAATTTCGTTCCAATCTGTGGAGGGGTGCTAATGTGCAAAATTAATTTCTTTCACATTAGAGAGCTTTAGGGCTTTAGGACAGAGAGTTTAACAACTGATTCAAATTTTCACTAAAATTGAAGTGTGTATGTGCAAATGGGAGCGATTTCTAAAAACATTTAAAATTTCCCAAATTCTGGGCATTTTTTGTTGCTTCTGCTTTCA
>JACN01111975.1:0-15380 GCA_000787155.1 Scartelaos histophorus | reverse complement strand
AAATTCAATAATAATGTCTCCTATACAAATCTTACATAAAATAATAAAACATATGAGGTGGGTGGTGCTTTCTTATCTATTATCATTTTATTACAGCATTACTAGCTGTGCCTGCTTATTAATATCGGTCCCACAGATTAACCTTTTCTATCTTTATGGGGACCAAATCAAACCAAGTTACAGGTCAGATCTATGGAGAGGCGACCCTGCTCACAGTCAGAACGCCTGTTTTTCTAGGTATTTTTGAGCTATAAAACCAAATGTAATTGAATAAATGTAATGTAGAGCTGTTTAATGTGACACTGCGGAACATTTCTTTGCATATATCTATAGAAAGAAGCAGGTGACAGATCCAAAAACCAAAAAGTCACACAGTGCGCTCTTAAGAGTACATTATAGACGCAAAAACTTCTCTGCAAAAAGCAACGCCGTCCCTTTAAAAGCTCAAATCTTAAAAACAGCACATCCCCAAGCTCACGAGTTTCAACCTTAAATTCATCTCTCTTGAAGGACAATAGCAGATAAAAACCATCTGTCCTGCGCCGGGCCTGTCTCCCTGGTCCCACTCCCCCGGTACCTCCAGAACCAGCTCTCGCATCCCAAACAGCGCAGATGATTACACTGCTGGACGGAGAGCAGTGTAATCCCAACAGTAATCAATATCTCTGGCCCTATTCCAGCCCCTGCCTTTTCCACTGCATGTTGAATCTCCCCCGGCAACGTTTAGTCCTGCTTTAATTATTCTTTCAAAGTCATCAGCGAAGAGGGACCAATAGCGCGAGGCTGCTGTGGTCCCGCACTACAAATGAAGCTGTGTTTTTGTGTTAGGGGTTTGAGAGGTTTGCGGTGAGTGATGAGAGTCGCAGAGGAGAGCCGGTGTCTGCTGCAAAACATTTGGGACAATTACTTTTAAAAGGAAAAAAAAAATGGGTTTGGAAGATGAGATGAGAAAGAGAAGTTTTGTGGAGCTGGAAAGAGGAAGATGATGGATGCAAATTAACAAAGCTGCACTGTCAAAAGTATCAAAAACCCAATTCTAAATCTATTATCGAAACTAGTTGGTACTGATACTAAAAAAGTCACATTCACAAGACAAAAATGAACCTTTCCTGAATAGTTTTAGAATGATCTCAAGCTCTATCAGAACAAGATACATTAATTATCATTGTGCTGTCAAGTCTATTCCTATTAAATCTGACATCTTAGTATCGTGACAACACCAGCCTGGAGTGTTTATTCAGCTGTTTTAAATGCTCTAAAATGTATTACTTTGTCTGGGGTCTATACGTGTTTTTTGTTAACAGGTGTTTTCTTGGTTTTCATTGCTTTGTGCTTTACTTTGTTTCTCTATTTGCAGCGCATTTGATGATAAGTTTTTGTTTTTTTTAGCCTTTGTTTCTTGCAGTGTGTGTTTTTTTTTTTCCATTTGTGTCACATTCTTTGTCTGTACATGGTTTAAATTTGTGTTTGAGTTTGTGAATTTGCATCGTTTCTCTTCTTGAACCTGCATTGGGCTGTTGTGGTGTGGTTTGGTCCCTGTAAGTTTAATGAAGTATTTTAGGGTTACATAGCGTGACTTTAATAGTTAGGAGGTCAGTTCCTGGCTGTTTATCAAAATAGTAATGGATGAGCTTTGGGTAATGACCAAAAGGACGAGATCGCGGATACAAGCATCTGAAATGAGCTGAGGGTGGCTGGGTGCTCCCTTAGAGACAGGGTGAGGAGCTCAGTCACACGGGAGGAGCTCGGAGTAGAGCCGCTGCTCCGTCACGTCGAGAGGAGTCAGCTGAGGAGGCTCGGGTGTCTGGTCCTGATGCCTCCTGGGCATCTCCTCGGGCATCTGGTCCGGATGCTTCTTGGGCGTCTCCCTCAAGAGATGTTCCAGGCATGTCCCACCAGGATGAGGCCCCGGGAAGACCTAGGACACACTGGAGGGACTATGCGGCTGGCCTGGGAACGCTTTGGGAGGAGATGGAGGAAGTGTCCGGGGTGAGGGAAGTCTTGGAGTTCCTGCTTAGACTGCTGCCCCTGTGCCCTGGCCCCGGATAAGCAGAAGGTTAATGTTAGATTTAAGCTCACCTAAACATTGTAAAATACAAGAAGAAAGACGAGATTATTCAGTTTTACTCGCGAGGAGATCAAACAGAGCGCGTCACTTCAGTTACAATCTCTGTCCGCTCTGAAGAGCCCAGTGCCGTCTCCTCACTTTTATTTAGGAAGTCCCTAGTTACAATGAATGGATCACCCTTAAGGTTGGGGGAAAATTAGTAATAACATCATACATAATTATACATGGTACAGTTTTGTATGATTTATATTGCTCCCTTAGAGACAGGGTGAGGAGCTCAGTCACACGGGAGGAGCTCGGAGTAGAGCCGCTGCTCCTCCACGTCGAGAGGAGTCAGTTGAGGTGGCTCGGGCATCTGGTCCGGATGCTTCTTGGGCGTCTCCCTCAAGAGATGTTCCAGGCATGTCCCACCAGGATGAGGCCCCGGGAAGACCTAGGACACACTGGAGGGACTACGACTGGCTTGGAAACGGAGATGGAGGAAGTGTCCGGGGTGAAGGAAGTCTTGGAGTTCCTGCTTAGACTGCTGCCCCCGCAACCCGACCCCGGATAAGCAGAAGGTTAATGTTAGGTTTAAGCTCACCTAAACATTGTAAAATACAAGAAGAAAGACGAGATTATTCAGTTTTACTCGTGAGGAGATCAAACAGAGAGCGTCACTTCAGTTACAATCTCTGTCCGCTCTGAAGAGCCCAGTGCCGTCTCCTCACTTTTATTTAGGAAGTCCCTAGTTACAATGAATGGATGTTATTACTCTCAAGGTTGGGGGGAAATTAGTGATAACATCGTACACAATTATACATGATACAGTTTTGTATGATTAATATTTGGCTGCTGTCCTTACGTCGTCATCTGCACCCAGGAGTTTGGGTGCCACATTATCTTTGTTTTGTCCCAAAACAAGTGAAGAAACAAGTGAAGACCAAACTGTCCACAGTCCAAGCACAAAGAGGTTATTAGCACACATACATTTCTAACATATGATTATGGAATATATGGGATAAAATACACAATTATTCTAACAAAAATGGATGGATGACAATGGATATCACCAGTTAGAATGAGGCAGTTATTCTCTCAAATCATTATCCAAGCTATTTATACTTTGATAATAATATGATTAAAAAACAATGAGTTAATGGTTAATATTTGTACCACTTCAAACCCCGCCGTATGTGAAAAGGCAACTTCAAAATGTAAATGTGCCTACTAAATATGCAAATTGTAGCATATCTGATTTGCTGAGATTCTCCCCTAAAAGGAAAAAAAGCAGGAGGCAAACACAAATCTTTACTTTCCAAATATCTGTAAGAATAGATTGCTTTGTCTGACACCTCTGCATTAAATAAATTACATGTGTTATATTGGGATAAGGTTTCCGCGTTGCCAGAGTTTAAGCTGATTGTTTCTCCCCTGTTCAGTGGCTGTGACTCCAGATTGGATTTGCAGGGAAATAGATGTAAGTTTGCCCCATGTTTTTGTATAAGGCTCTTCTCCAATAGCTTAATCCCCCACAATACATGACAGTGCTGAGGCGGCACTTTCCACATAATACTTTGTACTTGTCTGGCAACACACGCATCACTGGGAGAGTCGGAGCGTTCGCAACCAAACATTGAATCATAATGAGTTTGCAGATAACGTCTGTTCTCTTTAATAACTTAACGGCAAAGATATTTCAGATTAAATGGAACTCACAAACGTACCTGGAGTTGGTTTTGTTCCATTCGCACATGTTTAACACACAAACCCTGCATAAAAAGAAAGCACTCACCCTTAAATGTTCCAAAAGAAGCCATTAAACGTTATTATTTCCGTGGAAGCAAGTAGCTGACATAAGGATATAGAAGAATTTCCCCCGATTTTGGCTGCGATTTCTTCTCCCTGAGTTCGAGATGGCGACTTTTTGTTTTCGTAACCACCAAATATCAGCAACGCTAAACCAAAAAACAGAGCGTCAGGGGCAGAGGATGGACGGATGGAGATGCAGACTCAGGAAATAGCGAAAATAAAAACTTTATTACTCAACTTTTGTAAATTAGTAAAGTTTAAACGAAGCATCTCCTCCACATTATCCATAGAAATTATCTTACGCAAATAATGACATCCAGGCCACAAAACCGAGCTATTAATCCAGTTCCATAGTGACTATTCTGTCCCTCATTTTTATACTGTAATTCTGTTGTTTTGAGGAAGTTCTTTTCCATTACTATTGTTATCCTGTGTTTCTCCAGTAGAGGTCGACATTGTCATTGTATTGTTACTTTTTGGGTTCTTCTTTTGTGGTTAGTTTATATGTGGCAGCGCCATCTAGTGGCCTCCACTTGTAAACAGCAGGCTAGGTCCTGGAAAAACGTTACTAAACAAACGGCACTGAACCAAACGCTTCTCTCGCTTTCCGATCTTGGGAAAACTTTGACAAGACATAATCTGTGAGTTACATGTAACTAAAATGATGCGTACTTACTATATTATTCACAAATATTTAATGTTAAAAAATGCTAATGCTAAATGCTAAAAACATTAGCATGTTTTTAGCATTTAGCATTAGCATTTTTTAACATTAAATAATGTTTTTAGCATTTAGCAGACAGACACAAACAGGCAACTGACATATTCTTTGTGTCTGTTTTACAGTTTTACAAAAAATCAATATAAGAAATGGTCTTCTGACAAGACATCTTGCATCCTGTTATTTCTGGGGCCATTTTTGGTGCTAAACTCGCTGTCCGGGTTAGGTTAAGAAACACTTAACTGTAGGCAGAAGAGTGACTCTACTTCCTTTGCGCTTCATCTCCAATATTTAATGCATTAAAAATCATGTATCTGAAATATTGCGCCACATTTCACAAACAATAATTGCACAGCTTTGACTTGTATCTGAACTAGAAGTGCAGAATTCTGATCTTTTGCACACTTAAGAGTCTCAAAGTAAGTGGAAATCGCACTCAACTTTATATCTCAAAGTAAGTGGAAATCGCACTCACAACTTTATATCCTGTGGTCCGCAGACACATCCCGCTGCAGTCTTTGTGATCGGAGATTTTAAGTCTCATAAGATTCTTCTTGTGTCTGTGGAGTTTGCTTTTTGTTTTAAAAATCATTCAAGAGCGAAAAATCCTGTAGTGTGTAGCGCCCTTAAGTCACAACGCTAACAGCATTTTCTATTTATTTTATTTTTGAGGAACCTTCCAGATACACTAATGCCACCGTGGACACCTCTATAAATGTTCCAGAGTGTGCCTTTAAAACCTATCCACCCTCAAAATGATAATGTACTGAACAAAATGTGCATCCTCTAACCTAAACTTACCTTGCTGTACATCCCTCCAACTTTAGCACTACAAATTCCCCCTCATCATTTAGTCTGCAGTCGCCCTCTGAGGCTTTGTCCGGTGAGATTTACCATCACATCACCACTGCACCGTCATGAAAACCATATAAATATTTGAAGCTGTCCGGCAAGAGCCCAGTCAGCTATAATAGTCCTTTGTTGTGCAGCACTTGGACTTTAAAGACGGTCTGGGCACTTGGCTGAGTTGTGTGAGGAGCCCAGGGGCCCTTGGGCGTCCCCTGGAACAAGCCCCTGCTCTGAGGCGTGTGTCACCCCACTGTCTCACCGACTCCGGCTATGACTTCAGACAAGGTGCTGATGCAAAATTTACGCTCAAAGTAGAAGTGACCTCATGTGGGAGAATGGACAATGTGCAGCAGAGTTTACAATAGAAAACTGACTTGCAGATTCTGTACAGCAAAACTGTTTGGTTTCCTCGGGCAGATATCGACAACTGATAAAGTGAAATGGTCTTTTCCTGATCCTGATGCTGAAACGAGGCAGGGACTATTGATTATCTTAGAGACTGGTCTTAAAAATTTATAAGAAAGGAATCAGTGTTGTCTTCAGATACCACAATGATAATGCAGTAAAAACATTCGCTTTAGACAATAGAATGTGATTTTTAACATCAAATCGAAGCACTTTCTTTTATATTATCATGCGACTTTATATCTGTGTAATCCTCAGTGGTCCAAGTAGTTTCCGTAATGGTCCATGGGCATAAACTAGTCTATGTGTTCTTATATTTGCAGCTCATGTTGACAAAGTGAAAGCTACAACTACTCAAATGGCAAAACTGTAACAATGACGTAAGCGATGTCTGTGAAACTTACGGGTTCAAAGGTGTCTGAGTGGCAACACTCAGGCCTCACAGCAAGAAGGTTACGGGTTCGATCCCCGGGTCGCCCGGGCCTTTCTGTGTGGAGTTTGCATGTTTCCTCCCCGTGTCTGGATGGGTTTCCTCCGGGTACTCCGGTTTCCCCCATTAACCAAAAACTTGCAACATCCCTGTGACCCTGTGACCCTGACCCCTGTGGGACTACGGATGGAAATTAGCCGTGTGGCTACAATCCGGCGTGTTTACATTCGTGCTTGTCATGTATGTTCATTAATATGCACTGTCCCAATCAAATAAATAAATAAATATAATAAATAAAAACAATATGGCTAGATCTGCATCGCTCTTGCACCCTCTTTCCTTGAGCTCTGCCATTCCTCATGACTCAGTGTGAACTCAGGCCTCTCCCATTCACGTTTACTTCCAGTGCTCTTAACTATTTGTGCCATGTCTGACACCTCACAAATAAACACTAGATATGTATGTGAACTGTGAATAGCGCCGGTTAGGGGTGTGCATGCTAGCTCGAATACCTCTTAACGAAGTGTCGTAAAGCAATTTAGCCATTGCGAGAACGAGAACAGACCCCTGAGAGCTGACGGCAGGTCGGCAGCAACCAAGTTACATGTTTGTACCCTTCAAACCCCCTAAAATGTCATATGTAGCCATTTGAGAGACAAGTTACTTTAAGGCTGTAGTCCTTTAGCCATTTATTTGATTAAACAGTTGTGTCTCAGTCGACCAGAATGTGTAATAATTGACTAAACTGCAGAAAGAAGTTGTTAATTGATGAGTATGTGATCAGAAGTGTTGGTATTTTTGCTTTTTTACATATAAAAAGGCAGTTTAAACTCACAATTCACACACATTTAATCTGTCTACTTTTGTGAGTAAATATGTTTTTGCATGAACTCCCCCTGCAGGTGTCTTGAGAGCGTAGTTTGTATGAGATGCATAGAGTTACTTTATAGTTTTGCAAGCTTTTCCTACTCTTCTTTTCTAGTCAACCATCCAATCAGCATCACTGTTCCAATTCGTCTACAACCACTTCTTTAGTCATCCACGGTGCTAGAAGGAGATTTGGTGTTAATTATTTAAGTCTCTTTCCTTTTACGATACATTTGATTGATTACAAGCGCGGTATGGCTGTTATGTTATAGTAATAGTCTGCGTAAAACTGAAAAATTGTGACTATTCTTCACAGTTTCATACCAGTCAGGCTTTAGCGGTGTATCTCCTATAGCCCATTCTCCATTAAGTGTGCCCCGGTGTATATGACAGTGCTGTATGTGGCTCTATAGACGGCCTCATATGAAGAAGAGTGGAGCTCCTCTGCCTCGGGGCTCTGGGAGAAACCACTGTGTGTAGATCCCATGGCTTCAAATGGCTTTTCTTCTACTTATATTAATGTGCTGTGGAAAGTATAGAGGCACTAATGTTAAAAGGTTAGAGTATAGACAGTGAAATCAAAACCATGCATTACTGCCACTTATAGTATTTAGGCTGGCAATTACTCTATTAAAGATTATGGAAAGTGAATGGAAAAAGAACACTGTAAATTTACAAAGAATAGACCTCTACAAAGGCACTGTTTTAGTCTCGCAGTGGAAAAGATGCTAAAAATTGTAGACAGACAAAAGTTATTTACAAATTAAATTGCTCAAAAAAAGGTGGCCAAAGAAATCACTCAAGCAAGATTAAAAAATATATTTGGGAAAAACTACTACTCAAGTAAGAGTAGCTGAATGTGTAACTATTTGCATGTATCACCTGATTTATAATTTGATTTTATTGTACTGGACTTTAAATAATGCACAAAGTCTGGTATTTTTAAAGGATAGACACAAAAATGAGAAAAATACATTATATTTGAAGGAGTGCTGCAAGAAACACAAATGCTTAAATCAACTAACCAAAACATTTTTTCTCAAGTAAGAGTACTTTTACTTCAATAAAAAAATATTATTTAAGGAGGAGTTAAAATATGCTGCAATTAAAGTACAATGAAAGTACAATTTCTTTAAAAAGTTGAAATCTAACTGAGTACTACCTACCTCTACTACTACTACCTAAACTACTTATGCATTTTAAGTTTTATTATTTACTGATACTACCAGTCACTAGAATTACTATAACTACTGCTACTACTACTACTACTACTACTACTGCTACTACAAGTACTACCACTGCTGTTTCTGCTACTTAATAATTTAATCATGTGTTTCCATACTAGAAATACTAAATTCCAGGGATTTGTGCAGAGGTAGAGCAGCGGGTCACCCCTCACTCTGCTTACACAGTTAGTTCAAATACAGCTTGGTCAAAAGGATAAAGTGAAACCAAATATTCAAATGTCCATCTCCAGTTTCCAGTGTGTGTGCCTGTTTGAACTGGCAGCACCAAACAAGGACAACAGGCCCCTGTTTACAGTCTCCAAACACAGATGTTCAAACTCATGCAAAGGTATTCATGTATTCTGCTGATGTGGGGAACGCATTAGATAAGGAATGAACATATGGCACTGCAAGCTAAACTAAAATACAACTGGACTTATTTAAAAGATGCATTTTGGTATAAAATAAAGTATACAGCACATTCAACTCCTGGCCAATATGCTTATTCTCACTATGGCCTCCAGTATAAAAAATAAGTCACTCTGGCCCAAGGAGGATTTAAGACATTCTCATGTGATGATTTTGAAGCAGATCATATTCCCCCTGAACTACTGGGTGTTGGCTGATGCTCCACCTGACCTAAGGGCTTCATTATCTACTATTTATTTGGGAATTTTCTGCAAAACCAGTGATGTGCTGAAATATGGATGCTCAAGAGTTTTGTAGCCATCATTGTCTGGTTTTATCGAGAGCTTTAGTGGGTCCTTCGTTTGTCAGTTCTGAGAGGTTCACTGTCTCCAACAGGAGGAGACTGAGGTCAGGTGCTTTTCTTCTGAGAACAATGTAGCAGCACTGCACATTCAGGAGGAGCTGGAAAGCAATGAGCATTGTGCTGTTGTTAATAGTTCCCATGGAGTGTCCTCAGTGTCTTCATACAGAAGAAGCACTTCACCCATAAGGAGGTCAATGAAAGTATCAAACAGTTTCCAAAGCACCAATTGTCCTCAAGCTGTACCACCTCATGTAAACCGGTGCCTTTTGGTGATGATGTTCTGACAGATGAAGAGGCATGAATGTTATTGCTGTGATGTTACAGAATGTTGAGCCGTCACTCTCCCCCTGTCGTCCATCTACACAGACGAGATCATTGCCAACTTATGTCAGAGCACAGACATGTTTTAAAAATGTGTTCCACATGAAAAAATCTTGTGGTACCAAAGCACCATTTTGTGGAACAATATCCTCATTTAATGAAAGCTTTTGGCCTGTTCGTGTCTCAATCTACAATGTGTATCTACGGCGCACTAAGTGTTTTTTGGCTGTAAAACTCTTTGTAAAATTCTTTCCGGCTGAGCACAGAGCCAATGACACATACAGGTGCAGCAGAATCTGGAGAGAATTACACAAATAACTCAATTTGGCCAAAATGATTTTGGCAATTATGCTATGAGGCGGTTTGTATCTGGCTTGAGTATCACAAGATCTGAAACATGACTAATATTCTAGTAGTGTGGGAGCCAGACCCCTCCACCGCCGCTATTATACGACCTTTTTCTCACTGTGATTTTAGCGCACACCCCAGGCCATTACAGGTTTGGGGTTTTTTTGTTTCATCTCAGCCCCGTTCGGACTCATACCCCCAAACCCCTTTTTTGGACCTTTGGGACTGGTATGAAACTGTGAAGAATATTTACACCTTGTGTGAAATGATATGAGTCTGTAAATAAAGTGGTGCTATAGTCACATACAGCGTCACAAAACTGGAACAAAGACGACTGACGTGATGAGGAATATTACAATATGACATTACAGGGGCTTATGCATTTCTCTTTCCAAATATTAGATCATTCTAAAGGACAAATCGTCTCTACAAATGTATTGATTGTGACACATCAGCATGGAATTGCTAATAAAAAATCATGGTAAGAAAAAGGTAGCAAAATAATCACGGGCTATAGGTCTAAACCAGTTCTAAATCAGGACTACACAATCGTTATTAAACCAAAATGAGGCCAAAATAGAGAACACAACTGCACTTTAAATTCACTCTAAATTGAACCGCAAAGGGATCGATCTACTACCTAAAAAACCTTGCATACCACCAGGAATCCACATGCTGCAGTTTGAGAAACACTGTTGTCTAGAGTATATGTTGTACAAAGAAGTACAAAAAAGCCCAAAATGGTAAATGACATGGACCTTGGACCTACCCGTCTTTGGTCCGTGGAGCAGACAGCCGTGCTCTGGTGGGGCAGTGTGTGGCAGCGCTCGTCATTGCAGCGGTGCACAGAGATAACCTGAGGGCCTGAAGATAAGTGAATCTAAAGACCTCAATAAAACCGCAGCCGGGAGAGGCGCAGTATTAGTCCATCCATCATAGCTCTCACCCGGGCGCACACTACCAAAATACACCACTCTCATCTAATCTGCCTACCCTCCCAGATCTGTGCCATCTATGGGGGTCTAGATAAGCAGGGGCCCTCCTCTCCAGAGACCGAGCCCGAGGTGCGATACTGGGCTGTAACGCTCGGGGGGAAGAGTGTAAAGAGGTGCCAGAGGATTTATGCCGCCGGTTTTACAAAATGTATTCAGAAAGGAAAGACAGTAACATATGCATTGTAACCTTTGTGTGTCTGCCAGAAAATGCTTATTATACTAATACTAATACTATACTCCTTCAATAAAGTACTGATATGTATACTCTGTAATCTTTTTGAGTCACATAAGCTAATATTTTGTGGAAACAGGCATGAAAGTGCACGACATAACTTTCCTAATAAAGGAGCATGATTTTTTTGCCTAAATTGTTCCATAGTATTAAACTTTTCTAGCATGTGGCACCACCAGATCTAATTATGCAGCAGATCTGTGGTAAGGTGACCGTGCTCATAGTAAAAATGTATGTGCAGGTCATTTGTAACTCTGAGAATAAATATGTTCATTGGTTAAACCTTGCAGGCAAAGCAATTTCAGATAATCTGGCTGCAAACTCTTTACCAGAAAACGTACTTGCTGCAGCTTTAAAGTGGCACTAAACAGCAAAACTCCGCCCAGAACCACATTTTAAATAGAGCTACTAAACCTAAAATATGAGGAACAGAAGTATTGGTCAGGTATCCACACTTCAAATTTGACCCCGTTTTTTTTTTTGAGCAGTCTTTTGTGATATCACCAACTACTTGAAATTGCAAACGCCACTGAAGGTTGCACAAACTTACCTGCAAATGTATATAGTTTGCACAAAAAACGGCAGAAATGTAGGTACACAAGCTTGGCAATGCTATTAAAACAGGATATAGTCTGGTAAAAAGCGCAAAAAACGTGTTCCCAACTTCACCTTTTCACCTTGAGCACAGAGAGATCCGTGTTGTTAGCGCCACATATGTTCTTCCGCTGCGATCTTCACTGAAAACTACGGGAACAGGCCATTAGCTGCTTGTCCTCTCCGTGTTCCATCAGCTGACACACAATGTTCCCTTCACTAAAACTCAAGCCAGAGGTCAACAACTCTGCATTAATAGCGTAGAGTTGCATAGGCCAGTCGCGGACACCCGATCGATCCGGGGCTGTTAAATATGCTAAACAGTCGTCTGACGGAAAAGAAATTCAACACAAGCACATCTTATGAATACAACGGCAGACTGTGAGAAGCCAATAGGTCCACAATTGTCCTCAATAAGCACTTAATCATCGGGTTGGCTTCTCTGTCATCAGCCCTCGCCATGTTAAGTAAGTCCTTGATTAAAACTCGTAATACCTCTATTATTGGTGTTTGCTTTTTGTCCCCAAAGGCTTTCCGTCCTAAGTCGTCTAATCTCCTCATAGTCTGAACACGCCGTACCTGTCCATAGACCAATGATTTCCAGATCATGTTTATTCAACTTTTGTTCTGATGCGTAACTTTCTATTTTGGATTATTCCGATTTTTTTTCTTGTAAAGTTTGGTCATGTCCTCAGATAATGTGGTTTTCCTTCCTGTAGATCAAATAAGAGTCAGGTTTATGAAGATGCAAGATGCACATTTTTCAATGCAATAAAATATATATATATATATTGGCTTTAAAGGTGCACTTTTTGGTTTAGGTCCATCACCTGCTTGTTTTTATGGACATATCACTGCTCTGCCTGGAAAGGAGGAGCTATGAGCTTGTGCAAGAGATTCAGATGTGATTCCTAAGAGAGTGAAAGGAGCGAGGGAGCGATACGTGGATCAGCGGCCATGGGACGAGCGCTTCACAACACAAATGTAGCAGGCAACACATCTGACACACACCACCCACTGTTATTCTGCCAATAAAAGTCTACATGGAAAATCCAAACACTGCATAACTGTTTGAGTGCACGAGTCTGGGTCTTACCCCCTTAAGAGCAAACTCACCTTTGCAGGAGCTTCTGTTACACAAATATATTTTGGGTGCGGCCAGTGGGCCAGGCACAGGCCACTCTGGTCACTCTGGTGTGTGATGCATAAAGACAAATGTAAAGTGGTGGAGCTGCATTTATTCCCAGTCTTTCATTAAACCAAAGTCTTGCTGTTCCGTTCCCTGTTATTTCATCCTCTCTGAGTCACATAGACTGTGGTCTATAGAGTCTGTGGTCATGGCCTGGACAGCGGGAGACTCATCATTTCACAGAGGAAGTGCATAAACTCGTGCACGAGAGCACGTGGTTTTAAATATTGTCGAAAATAATGAGTGGAATAAACAGCCCCTCTCTGTGTTTTGGCATCTGCTTAAATGCTCAAGTCTGAATGGAATTATTTTACATACGTGAATGTTCAGATGATTTCTTAATCTAACACTCTCTCAAACTGTCTTTACTTCTGCTCATCTCCATGAGTATCACTTTTCCCTGCGTCTCCAGACTTTGTGCGTATGTTTGTGTCCGAGCTGCCGGGGAGATATACAAAGTGTTGCTCTTAGTAGTAGTTTTATAAATCCCTCTGGTATCGTAGAGAGCACCTCTGCCAGTGCACAAGTAAGATTAAATAAATATAATATAAATGAGGCCCCTGACATGTAACTTGGTCTGAGTTGGTCTCCGTGGTGATTTAATAGGTTTAATATTATATAATAACATCTCCATGGAGAAAAGCACTGGGCATACGCTTCACCAAAAAAGTTACACAATGCACCTTTAAAGATAAGATTGTATATTACACAAAATTCACTTTGGTCAGTTTCAAGTGACCTAACTTCTGTTTAGTGTAGACTGACAACTCCAGGCCTGAAATGATCCAAATGATTCTTGCAAATGTGTTTTGGGTTTAAAACAAAAGTAACATTTTCTGTATTACCACATGACATCACAAGGTGGAACAGGGTATTTTGAGTTTGAGAGAAGAATTCAGTCAAAATATGCAGGATTTGTTATACATGAAACAAAACACATCCCCGAGCAATCTTTTTTTTAAATGAGGAAACACTTTTATAACTGATCCAAAAATAACATAAGATAGGCCTTTAGTTTCCTCTTCGGACTTCCTGTGCCTGCTGTTTCCTGGCAGCTCCTTCTACCCATATACGTTAGAAAAGGTTTCAAACGTAGTCATCTGGGCAGTGTTTTTGAAATCAGGTTGTTTCAACCACCGTGCGGAAGCCATTTTCAATCTAAAGGTACTGGACTGATAAACTGGAAAACTCTGCCTTGAGCTAGAATAGTAGTTGAAGAGAATGAGAATCAAATTTTAACAAGTGGGAAAGAGGTGTAGAACTAAAATATGTCACAATAATTTGTCATAAATGCATAAATAAAGTTGAAGACCCGTGCCTTTTCTTGCCAAATACTGTATCATCTCCTTATACAGGCTAATGGGAGGTTGTTTCCAGTCCCTCATTAGGGTTTTGGTCTAAACTGTTTCAAACATCCAACACTGACCACTGCTCTCTGTAATAGGGCTTTGAGAGGGCTCATTAGCACCACTGCTTTCCTCTTTAAATGTATTCACTGCCCAGCGAGGAGCACAAGATCCGGGCGAGTGTAATGATCTTAAAGTTTCATGTTTTGCTTAAATCCTGATAGCTACTTTGCACTTAGCGCTACGACTGCGCCGCACGTGTGTTCGAGTTTAAAGTGGAACTAAACGCTAAACTACTTTGGTAAATTGGAAGCTTTCTAGTAAAAAACAAGTAAAGTTTGTGCTGCTTTCGCCGGCCTCTGCGGTGCCATGTAGTTGGTGACATCACACAAGACTGCAGGGGCAGAGTTTGAAGAGTGGATGGACCAATCACACTGCTCCTGCTTCCCTCCTCTTCTCAAATACAGTAAAAAAGATAAGATAAAGCCACATTTACAGGTTTGAATGTTGAGTAGAGGCAAATTTAAGCCAGGAGTTTAGGTTTTTAGTTCCTCTACACTGAAACAACACTACTTCCTGTGGTTTGTCCTTTTCCAAAACCAATCTAGTCCTGACGTATTTAATTGGGACTGGACGTGACACAATTCCCCAAAACGAGACATGAATATAATGAATAATTAGTAAGATTCAGTTCAAAGTTTTAGTGTCATAATTTAGTTTATTCTTCAGACTTTTGCCCTCACAGTTGCGTTGCTTTTTGGAACTATAAAGCAAAGGGTTTTTCAACTGGTGTAACTCACAGCGTAAGCACAAACATATAAAAAAAAAGCAAAAAACAAACCTCACCAGATCATTTTCCCCCCGTGTGCACAATCTTCAGATCTTGGGGTACGGGAGCTTGTTCTGTATATTTCTTAAAAGGTGCATTGTGTCACTTTTCTGGTGGAGGCTCCATCAAATGCTTTTCTCCATGGAGATGTTATTGCTTTGTCTGGAAAGTTTCACACTCTAGTATTCAGCCTTTCTGTCTTTTTTAAGTATTATTTAGCTGTAAAACCTCTATAAAAACTGAATAAAAGTAAGGCAGAGCTGTTTAATGCCATACTGCGGAACATTACGCAGAGAGCGATGACGTATCCATAGAAAGAAGCTGCTAACCAACCAAAAAGTTAGAAAACACAGAGTTAAAATCGGATTACTGTGCTATTTCTGTATTTAAAGGATCT
>KN494291.1:5586-22551 GCA_000787155.1 Scartelaos histophorus | reverse complement strand
TAATTATAATAATAATAATAATACATACACTTGTATAGTGCATTTCAAGATAAGATGCTTTTCATAAGGAAACAAACATAAACAAACAGAAGAAACTCGAGCAAATGTTGATACAAAAAAATAAATAAATTGAAAAAGTTAAACCTTTCTTGAATCATAGCCATTATAAGACACATATTAATATTGAATATTTTCTATCTAAATTAGTACTGTCTAAAATTATCCTTCTCATATCGAATATTTTTTCTTCAAATTGAAATAAACGTTGACATTATATGTGTGCCATAAATGAGTGACTCGGGGATGTAGTTTTCGCTCTAAATTCAAGACTTGTTCCTTTTTGTTGGCCTATTATCCTTTTGATTTTATATTTTTAAGTAATTTTTCTCAGTCCACAAACACATGTGAGCTGAGCCATTTGCATGTAATATGATGCTAGCGTTGTGATTTGAGTTGTGATTTGTGTCATTTGAGCACCCTTAGCTCTGTCATTATGCAGATTCTTAATGCATGTATAATTTGTGTAATCCGTGTCTGGCTACATGAAGCACAACATGTATTCTAGCGTTCCCCTCGCTGTAAGGTCATACAGAGGTCCCGAGCAGCTCTTGAATATTTAAACTGTTTTTTTGTCTAATGGCGAGGCTGTCAGGGTGCACTCTACTGTGAGGCGTTGACTGATGGACCAGGGAGTGGGAAATGGGAGTTGTTTTTGTTGTGAATGCTTCAGTGGTAATAGATATAGTGGAGGCTCGTGGTCAAATTGAATGTAGTCAATTTCTGTACTGAGGAAGTGAACATAAGCAAAATTACTGCAAGTCATGAAAGATAAAAATGTATCAATAGTTTATAGTCAATTTGTGCATTTGTTTAATTATTCATTAGTGTATTTTTGTCTGTTTTTGCAGAAAATATGGGGACTGAGTCCAGGTGATAAGAAGGAGGACGTCTTCAAATGAACCAGGAAAATAAATGGTGAGAATTATGTTTTAACATGTCTTTTTATTTATTTAATTTTAATAATAATCACATTTTAATTGCAATTAAGATTCAGTCCTTTCTAATCATGATTGATCAGCCAATTCTCTATCAGTAAAAAACATTTGGTTTTCAGACATGGTAGGGGAAAAAAAATCATATTTTATGTGTTAAAAATGTGAAAATGTTTACCTCTCCTCTACTTTTCTCCCTCCTGTCTTCACTTACCTTATATATATTCCGAGCAAAATAATTAATCACATCAATAAGTATATGAGTTTATTTTATAAGGTTCAAGGACCATGTCGTGATAAAGTTACTACAAATACCAACATACACTTCAGATGATTGGAAAATAAAACATTAATAAATGCAGTCAGCTGCAACATGCATTTATGTACTTGGGTAAGATGAGTTTTGTTTAAATGCATGAGGTGTCTGGGGTGAAGGAAGTCTTGAGGTCCCACTTTAGACGGCTTCCCCCTCGACCTGGCTCCGGATAAGCAGAAGAAAATGGATGGATGCATGGGGGAAAAAATCATGCACAGGGCTTTGAGTTGACATTTAAATATTGTTTGTGAAAAGAAAAAAATTATAAAATAGACATTTATCATATGGCCTAGCATAATTTTGAGTTAAAGACACAAAATAAGAAAAAATATTTTTTTTTCCCTTTCAGAACATCTGCAATGCCACATGGAAAGGCTGCGAGCTGCACCCTGCTCCTGCTCCTCTCCACCCTCCTCCACCCCTCCGCCCTGGCTCGCTCTTACCCCAGATTTTCCCGTAATGACACCGTCTTCCAGCACCTGGCCCTCCACCCGGACCCCTCTGTGGGCACCGTGTACGTGGGGGCCCGAGACCACCTTTTTCAGCTGGACGGGCTAAGCGGACTACGACTGGAGCAGGAGGAGACCACTGGCCCTGTGAGCGATGGGAAAGACTGCTTCCCACCTATCACTGAGTCTAACTGCCATAACGCCCGCTTAACCAGCAACTACAACAAACTACTACTTCTGGACCCATACGCACAAGAACTGATCACATGTGGAAGTGTTCACCAGGGTACGTGTCAAAAGAGAAGCCTCGCCTCCATCAAAAAAGTCATATTTTCCACTGAATGGCCGGTAGACACACAACATGTAGCTGCTAACGATCAGAACGTGTCCACTGTGGGGTTGGTAGTTCGGCCTCATGCAGGGGGCGGGACTGTGATGTATGTGGGGCGGGGCTACACAGCCAATCACCCGCCCATCTCCACGCGCCACCTGTCCTTGGACCCGGTGTTCTCCTACGAAGAGACGGCAAAGTTAGCGGTAGCAGGGCGGCTAGCGGAGTATGACCACCATTTTGTGACTGCGTTTACGCGCCGCAGCTACGTTTACTTCCTGTTTTATCGGCGGGATTTAAAGGGGGAGGCATCGAGGGAGTACCGGACCTACGCCGCCAGGGTTTGTCTTGATGATACTTCCTACTACTCCTATGTGGAAGTGCCTTTGGTTTGTAATTCTTCGTCATCATCTGCCTCGAATAAGAACTACAACCTTCTCCAAGCTGCACAGGTGAGAGCGCAGGTTAAATGAATCAATGCACTTTAAATTTAAAACATGCACTATATACTATACGTTTTTAAGTGTCTATATGGAGATGTTATTCTTTTATTCACAATTTTCCACAATATGCCATTAATCTCTATCTCCATGGAGACAATAAGGTGGCCCCACATTTTAAAGGAATTCACCTGGTTCAGTATTGTCCTGGTGTCCAGTATTTTATAAGTAATGTTAATTGAAATGCTATATAATGTAATAATTACAGTATTTGCCATTCTATAAAATGACCCATCAGATATTCTGCCTGTGTACTTGTCCAGGTGGGTCGTGGGACGGGCAGGCAGGGTGAGCACTTGTTGGGGGTGTTCTCCTCTCGTCTGAGCTCCTCCTCCTCCAGCCCCTCGGACCCTTCTGCTCTGTGCGTTTACCCGCTGGATGAGCTGGACCACCACATCGACGCTACAAGAGACCTGTGCTACACCCAGGACGGGCGTGTGGCCGGGGAGCCGACCCCGATGGCCTACATCGAGTACGAGGTCAAGTCCAGCTGTGCCATGCTGTCCATGGTGAGACAATATTATATACAGTCAGTCTCCAACGTGATTTCAGCCTGTAAAGACTCAGACAGACACACAACGAGGATACAGTTTGTTTTATTGAGTTATCTTTGGTGCACCATGGAGAGTGTGGCAGATTCGATTTTTAGACTTTTAGGAGATGTTTTCCCCCCAGGGTCTGGACACTGCAGATGGCAGAGGTGAGGCTGAGGAGAGAGAGAAGGATGATGAGAGGATGAGGAGAGAGAGGGATGATGAGAGGATGAGGAGAGAGTAATAAAAGTTGGATGATGAGGAAGCGTTGCAGTAGAGGTTATGTCTTTCAGACTGCATTGGGCTATGCTAACTGTGATGAGCGGGTTACTTGTTTGTTTTTTTTATCCTGTAAAGGTAAACAAACTAAAATAATGCAATTATTCTTTAAATTTACTACACTAAAGAGTATGTATATACAATATATTTGCAGTTTATGTTGTTTTTCATGCAATTTAGTAAAATCTGTTTGTTATCTGATTATAGAGTGTTTTAATCTCTGCAAAACAGAAAGTGTGATAATAGCATGCTAGTTGTTAGCTTTCCCGTGACGTTACACTCTGCTTTGGCCTCATTGTGGTGCCAGTAAATAATTAGGATATTAGATCAGGTTAGGCAAGTGAGCAACAAATCTGGACTTGCAAAAAAAGTTACAGTATGTTCTTCAGATTTTTATAGGACAGTAAAAGTCCAGCACCTTTGAGAATCTATGCACAGTAGTAGAAGTAGAAGTGGGCATCAGAAGATGAACGATCTCTGTAAATAGGCCACACAAATACCTTTTGAGTAAAGTTTGCGATTAACACGATTAGGCTGGCATGTATTGGACTAGTCTCTGCTTCCTTTTTGTGATTGCCCCAAAGCTTGGGAATCCTCTTATGATTCACCATAAGAGGATTGGGCCATAGATTAAAGCAGGACCGAACGGAGCCAACTCCCTTCTTCTGGTTTTGTGCAACAACCTCCCCAAATCCTGCTTTCCAGTAAGTCCCAAGTTTTAAGGTAATTGGCCTTGAAGGACGAAGCAGAAGTCAAAAGGGTGGATCTGTACCATTCTGAAACTCTTTTTTATTTTCCAGAATCTTGATTATGAATGCTTGTTTCAGCCATTTTATTACCTCACGAAGAAGAGCCAGACAGAGAAGTTTAATGACTTACTTATTGTTCCAGGCAAAACAATAACGAGTTGTTGGTGGACCCCCTTAGAAAAGTGACACTGTGCATACTTAAATCTGTGTTTGTCAAAATGATGTGATATTCTGTGATATTGGCAGTTTACTTCTGGTGATACTACAGAATTACTACTAAAGCCAAATAAATACTGAAGTAATACTTAGTACGCCAAGCCCAGGTGTAGGTTTAATATGAACTGAAATATTGTTTTATTTATAACTCATGTCCTACTTTGTTTTTAGTCAGTTATTTTGCATTATATAATATGATAAATATAAGACAAAGCAGAGGTCAAATTGTGAATATTTTTACCATTTTACTTATCCTTTTTTATTTTCCAGAATCTTAAATATAAATGCTTGTTTCAGTCTTTTATTACTTACCCTAGTTCTCATTTGTGTCCTTATTTGGCTGTGCATGTCAAAAGAAGCACAAGTGTTTCTAGTCTAGTTTTCATTATAACACTGGATTGCTAATCTCTTTGAAGCAAAAGGTAAAAGCTGATAACTTTAAAAGAGCATTTTAAATCTGGGATGTACCAAGACTAATAATGCAGGATTACTCTAACACGTGTGAATGAAACAAAACTCCAGGTCTGTTTTTGATGACGTAAAAAACGTTATAACAGGGCGAAAAGCCCACAAGAGTCATTTTTGTGTAATATATCACCTTAGATATGAATTGAAATTCTGTATAACATGGATATTTTAGAACAGAATGATCCATGAGTCATATTCTACTCGAATCCTTGTTTCAACCCTATTACTTACCGTAGTCCCCTGTGTCCTCATTTGGCTGTGAATTTCAAAAGAACTCGGCTCTCATTATAAAAGTCCACATCTGATCTGGGGTTATTTTATATTGATCCATAATGATCCCATTAAACCTCTGAGGCTGGACACAGTGCAGAGGTAGACGAGGGTCTCACTGGAGATCTGGATGGGTTATATTGATCCATAATGATCCCATTAAACCTCTGAGGCTGGACACAGTGCAGAGGTAGACGAGGGTCTCACTGGAGATCTGGATGGGGGGGGGCTTAGGGCTTTTAAACAAGCCCCTCAAACTCATCCCAGTGACCCACAGAGCACTCACTATTTATTCTGTATAAAGTGGCAGATGAAAAGCCTTGTTAGTGGCTTGTAGATCTTGATCTGTGTTGCTTTTCTGACCGCTAAATTTCCTATGGCAGCCTATTTAAAAATGCATTAAGAAAGCCAGCAGCGTATACGTCCAAATGGTTTAGCGTGACAGGCTAATGCAAAGAGCATTATCTATAAAGCTGCAGATTATGGGTGTAATATTGCACTGTTAACAAGTACTCGAAGAACCATTTTGTGTGGTGTGTGTGTGTGAAACTTTTACATTTAGAGTTAAAATGCATCTTTGGAGTACTTATACGTCTTATGTTCTTATGTTATACACACGTCTACAGTGCAGTACAGTAATTACAAGGGTTTTAATCTGAACCTGTTGTTACTTCTCCTAATATATGAATTTGTAGAAACATACAGACTGTATAATTTACAGAATAATTACTAAAAAGGGCCTTTACTACCTTATTTTCTTATCTAAGTGATCATTTTGTTTTCTCATTTTAAACCTGGAGTTATGTTTTGTTTCACATATGTTTGACACACAAATCTTTCATATTTAGGCTTGGTTCTTTTCTCAAACAGAAACCACTCTGTTCCACCTTGTAAAGTGGTAATATGAGAAGTGCTCCACTGGGTTTTTAAACTCGACATACAGCTATACACCTTCACTGGAATCATTTTGGATTCTTCAAACATGTGAATAAAACAAAACACAACTCCAGGTTTGTTTTGAGGAGGTAACAACAGTAACATGGCTTAAAGCTCCCAAGAGGGAATTTGACATAATATTGGACCTTTAAGATGCTTTTATGATGCTTTATATAATGTTTCCAAAACAAAATCTGCGAATACTCCGTCATCACTAATCACATCTGACCATCTGAAATTAGAAATGCAAATCTTACATACTCACCCTGTTATGTTTTATGTGTTATTTGTAAAGGAATGTTACTTTGGAAAGAGTCGAAAAATAACATGTTTCAGCTTGTCCAAGACTTTATCACAATCACTTTTATGAATTTACAATATGATGCAATGGGGCACAGTTGGCGGTTATTACAGTAAATCTCTGAAATGGTGCATAGCAGAGGTTTGCCACCGTACCTTTACTCATATAAGCTTGGAATGGGAATGCCTGTTTAGTCCTGTTCACAAGGGGTTAGTTTTACCCGTGGACCTTTGGTGAGTTGTAATATTTGCGGAGGATGCCTAAGTTCTTAATCCCGTGCAAATGTGCCATGTCTGTAATTTGTAAAGTAAAAATTCTGACACAAATTACCCACTATATTTCGCCAAACACACATGTCTGGTGAGAATACGATGGCCCTTCTGTTCAGCCCGACTTTGGAATTACTTCCCTTGTCCAGCTGAGAGCAACACAGAGCCTGGACACTTTTAAAGCGAATCTAAAGACTTTTTATTTAGAAAATTAGTAATAGTATTGTTTTTAAAGTTCTTCTTTTATTGTAGCACTCTGAGATTCAATGGAATGAAAAGTGCACTCTAAATAAAATGTAGTATTATTAATATTAGTCCCGCGCGACTCTGCATCTCAGCGTTTGTAGTCCTTTTCTATCTTTCTTTTCTCTTTCAATCTCTGTGTCAGTGTCAGTAAAATAAGAGTCATTTACAGACTTCACTTATCCCATATGAAAGCAATGAAACACAGAGGTGGGGCAGTAATATGCAGATTACCAGATGTCCCCTATTTTCTGAACTATAATGTTGTTTCTTCATCACAAACCAACCTGGAGTTGTGTTTTGTTTCATTCACACACATTTAACACACAAATCCTGCATGTAGAGGCTGAGTTCTTCTCACTATATTCCACCTTGTGATGTCATGTGGTAATACAGGAAGTGCTCCACTGTGTTTTTAAACTCCGTACACCTTCTCTTGAATCATTTGGGTAATTATAACTTTGGAATAGCCAATCTGTACTCAGCTAAAGGTAAAAGGTCGATGTTAACTACCTCTACGTGACATCACTTTTTGAGTTTTGGAGATTTAGATTAAATTTAGATTAAAGTTACTCGAACAAAACACTACTCCAGGTATGTTTTTGAGGAGGTAACAACATTCTAACCTGGCTTGAATTTTGTGTAATAAAGGAGGTATAAGTCAGGGAACATCACATCGTAAACTACCCAAGCCTTGTTGCATTGCTTTTTATCATCATTTCACCAACCTTCTCATTTCTTTTCTGACTCTGTCCCAGAACACCCTGAAGGCGTATCCCTGCGGCTCGGACCACACCCCCAGCCCCATGGCGAGCCGCTCCCCTGTGGAGGCGCGGGCGGTGTGGAGCACCTCCGCCTCACGTCTCACTGCGGTAGCGGTCAGTGTCAGAGAAGGACACAGCATCGCCTTCCTGGGAGACGCCCGAGGAGCACTGCACAAGGTGACCAGTGTCCTAATATCCTAATGTGTTTCTCTGAAAGGGCTGAGTGCACCAACAGAATGGAACTACAGATGGATGTAGTATTCAGTGAGGTGGCTCCTGTTTGAGATAAACGGTAGAGATATTTGCTTAAGTTAGTTATTCATGTCAGTTAGTTAATTAGTTTGCTAGTTTATTTGCCATTTGTAATTTTAAAAACACACTGGAAAAACTTGTGCAAAAAGCTCAAAGTGCATCACAATATTAAAAACATCCATATAACCACTCAATAGACAATCATTACAGACGACACGCTGACACCTCCTTTGAAGTCGCTCACCAAACTACTTCTGAATTATACGTATTGCAATGAATATCTCAAATTTGACTGATTAAATGCCTATTTCTATTGTATTGTGTAATTCTGAAACCTAATTTTGTGCACTGATTGCTGGATAATCTGTTATGTTTATAAGTATCTAACTGCTCCTCACTATGGCTCTTATATTTATACATTTCTAGCGACCTCTAACATTAGTAGCTCTCTGGCATTTTTGTTTTACAAAAAGTAGCTCACAGGAGAACAAAGATTGGAGACGTCTGCACTAAAGCATAACTCCAGTTATGGTTGATATGATATCTGGTACATACAGGATACTTACATAATACATAATATGCAAATGCTCACATAGTAAATAAAATGCACATGCTTAACAGCAATATCACCATTTTTAATAGCTTTTGGTGGTGCTTTATTAGAATTACATTTTTAATTGGCATTAATACACTTTATTAAGGATGATTCAATGTGACCCTCACCCCTTAAGTAGTTAAAGTAGTTACTAAGACTGGATCATTCTTTTATGAATTACATTTTGTTTTGTTTTTATAAATATATTGTGTATTTTTATCTTTTTATCTTTAATCTTCAGTATTAAAAATAACAAAAAACATTATTTTAGTTGATGGTGTGATGATCTACTTTTTGTAAAAATCAAGTACAGTGCTGTATTTTTGTCAAGAGCTTCACCTCGCACAGACAGGAGACTTCAGACTCAAAGGTGTTGAGCATCAGGGACGTTGCTCTTAATACTACACAGAGATTATGGATTATTGCAGCATTTAATTTTTCTCCAAAATCAAATCTCACGTGCCTGACCTGCACATGCCACATAAAAGGATTTTTACACTGCAGCTTTGAGGCTTTAGCAGGAGATTCTTTTCATTCCAGTCTTCACTGTGTTCCAAAATACACCAGCGTGGTTTTTATTTCATTTTTGAAAAGAACAGGAGGATCATCTGTGCTGATCTTAGGCCGGTGTTCAGATATGAAGATATGAAGAGATATGAAGAGTCAGACATACGGATTCACTCAGGGGCATTCACAGATAGAACTAAACCAGGACTAGACTAGTACTAAATCAGGGCTGGACTAGGACTAGACCAGGGCTGGACTAGGACTAGACCAGGACTGGACTAGGATTAAACCAGGGCTGGACTAGGACAAAACCAGGGCTTTACTAGGACTAAACCAGGGCTTTACTAGGACTAAACCAGGACCAAATCAGCCCTACATCAGGACTGAATTATTCTCAAACCAGGAACAAATCATGACCAGTGTGAACACGCCTTAAAACATGATTCTTTCTTTATATCTTCTCTCCGAAGGCTTTTGCAAGCTTTATTAGCAAAAAAAAAGCTGAACTAGACTGCTACTTTAATTCAAAGAAATACAAGCAACACAAATGATTGTCATATTATACAGAAGTACTTGTCAGACAGTTAATGAAAAGCCATATTGTCTATAAGTCTATTGTTGTCAGTGAGTTCTATTCATTATAATCCATTTCAACTGTGTATTGATCTGTTCTCTGTCAGTGGAGCCAAAGTCAAAGATGAGGTTGACAAAAGTTGTGTTTTTCACTCACGTAAGACTCACGTGTGCAGTTCTACACATCATCTCCTAATGCAAAGAAAGCACAAAAGATAATAGTCCCGTGCTGGGCCCTGACCCTCTGTTTGAGAACCCCTGTTCTTAGTATTAATTGGGAATACTTGTGGATCAAAGCTGGACTCCATGGAGCTTTCTACAGTGAAGCTGTTGTGGCAGGATTATTGTATCGCAGTGGGACACGTTCCACTGCTTCCACTAACTCCTGAGGTACAGCCTTTATGTGCCCTAAGCCATTACAACATGACATGACACACACATTTCTGATTATTACTTGTCAGACAGTTAATGAAAAGCCATATTGTCTATAAGTCTATTGTTGTCAGTGAGTTCTATTCATTATAATCCATTTCAACTGTGTATTGATCTGTTCTCTGTCAGTGGAGCCAAAGTCAAAGATGAGGTTGACAAAAGTTGTGTTTTTCACTCACGTAAGACTCACGTGTGCAGTTCTACACATCATCTCCTAATGCAAAGAAAGCACAAAAGATAATAGTCCCGTGCTGGGCCCTGACCCTCTGTTTGAGAACCCCTGTTCTTAGTATTAATTGGGAATACTTGTGGATCAAAGCTGGACTCCATGGAGCTTTCTACAGTGAAGCTGTTGTGGCAGGATTATTGTATCGCAGTGGGACACGTTCCACTGCTTCCACTAACTCCTGAGGTACAGCCTTTATGTGCCCTAAGCCATTACAACATGACATGACACACACATTTCTGATTATTTTATATTTTTTTATTTCTTTGACATCTGTAGACAAAGCTAAATGTTGCATTTATGGACAGACCTGTTTGCTGATATGTTTTCACTTAGTTCAGGACTAGATTTAGTTGGAAATCCTTTGAGATTTTTGTGCACTTTCAGTTTTTCTCAGTGTACCGACTACAACTTTTATTCACAGCAAAGCATGTTTTTGTGTAATTCCATTTAATAATTGTCACTGATTCTCAGATTTTAACGATGCACTGTGTCATTTTTGTGGTGAAGTGTCTGTTATCTGCTTCTCTCCATGGAGACCTTGCATGACATTATACTTATTTATTTTTACAGGTGATGCCTCAGGACCAAGTTACATGTCAGATCTGTGGAGAGACAAACCCACACACAGTATAAATGCAAGTTTATAGGCCTATAAAAACCTATGTTATTGATTAAATGCAAGATGGATAGATTAAATGCCTTATCAAGATATTCCAGCCAAAGCAATAACATTTTTATGGAGACAAGCAAGTGATAAACTGTCCACCAGAAAAGCTACACAGTGCATCTTGAAAATCTGGGAATCAGTGATCATTAATAGATGAAATTACACAAAAACACCGCTTTGCTTTACCATTATTTTTTCTGTTCATAATGACATTAACAGGTAATTACAGTAAACTGCATTAGCTATAGTGTAAAAAGTGAATGAAATATGTGCTGAAAGGCCTGTTTAGTATTCAAATCCTTACTGTAAACAATCCACTAATTGTTTTCTTCAGTCTTCATACATTACCGGGCTATTTCCCCCACTTATTACCCATTAAGAGCATTCTGTTAATGGCCAGGGGTAGGGATTCTCCGCTCTACTGCAGAAGCAGCCGAGGCTAATCTTGTTAACTGGACGTAACATGAGCCTGGGAACCACTCAGGCCAGAGGTGTCTTCCTGGCGGCCATATTAGATTTAACAGGGCAGTAATCACATTCATAACCACTTCTCTCGCAATCCTGCACAAAACTGATTGGATTTAGGTTGGCAGAGAAGAAGGATTTTCACTTTTATTTTGTTTTTTTCCAGTACTTGGTTTCATTTGAATGTAAGAAATCTCACTGTAGGATATAAAACTGTTGGTATTGATCTTATTCTAGGCAAATCACCGTCTTTCACATGTTTTTAAACTTTTTTTTTTACTGTTTCTTTTTTAGGTTTATCTGGGACAGCATGGAGAAGTGGAGGTCTACGCAAATACTGTAATCCAGGCCAATTCTCCCATCAACAGTGATCTTATTTTGGATCACAATGGAGGACACATCTACATCATGACTCAAAATGCTGTAAGTTTGAAATAAATAAATCACATGTGGAAAATTACAATAAAGTGATAGTTTGCCGTTCTTAATTCATTGGTTCATCACTGTTTTTTTATGGATTAGTCTGTTTGATACTGACAATTTTCACATTGTCTGGATTTCATCATTAGGGGAATAATTTTAAAAAGTTCAAAAGTGCCCACAACAACTTAACTTAACTTTACTTGTTCCTTAGTGAAATCACAGAAATTCCACCACTAAATTGCAAAATGACTCAATTAATAAAAAATCTCCTGAATGACTATGATTATATTATACTGAAATATTGTGATAAGTCACAGTTCACAGTGATCACGATATGTTGAATTGCAGTTTCTGTGTTCAAATTCATTGTTTTGGCGCGGCAACAGCTAAAAAAACATTAAGAACTACATAGACCATGATCCTTTGCTCTGTTTCAGTCAAATCTACAGTTATTAAGTTGATATTAAGCACTTTTAAGTCTTAATTATTTGTATCATGTGTGTATCGTGAAAATATTCTTTGGATATCGTTACATCCCTAATGATGAATGAAAATCATTTACTCTCGTTGACTTCTTTAACTGATCAGCTCATAACCTTTAGCTTCCTGGTCTTTCTCAAACAATGCAAAACAGCACAAATCAATACGAGTCCTTAAGTGCCCGTTTGAATGCGTTTTACCTCCTGAACAGATGCCTGGACAACCATAGCCTTTAGAAGGTACAGCTCCATTCACTGTGTCTCCAGATGTCTCCATAGAACAACATGAACATTGTCCATCACTCAACCTTCAACAATTTATCATGTGTCAGACATTTTCAGCTTTTGATACTTCCTCAAGCTGCGTCTCACAATAATATAAGCAGAGAATTCATAAAAGGAAACCGAGAGGCCAGCTGTCTGCAGGGGTCAGAGGTTGTGACCCCCGCCGCGCCCGCTACAACAGTGAGCATGAGGGTGCAGGTCAGACGCAACAATGGGTCTGATTGGAAAAAGTGGCCTGCATTGTCGTGGCACACTCCCTACAGCGGCTCTGGGTGGAGACGGTGGTGCTGATAAATGATTATGGGGAATTATGGGAATTTGAGTCCATCGTCTGAATGGTGTCGACAGCTTATGCCCCATGTTCAGCTCTAGCTTTGAGTTTGACTAATGATCCTCATCTAAACCCATGTAATACGTCCATATACATACTCACTATAGCAGCTATATTTGGATTGGTCTAAATGGGCAGCTGCTGTGAGTAAGAGCTTGTTGTGGATGCCTGCGAGATGAGTTGGTCAGGATTTTGCTGACTACATTGTCTCTTGTGGCCTACAGCTCTAGTTTATTATTAATGACACAGAACATTTCAAACCAAAAAGGAATGAGTATCTGAGTTATTTTTAAGGTCTTATATTAGGAAAAAAACTGACTCTTGTGAGCTATAAACCGTGTTAGGATGTTGTTCCCTCATCCAAATCATACCTGCATTTTGTTTTGTGTTGCATTTTGGTTCATTCAGTCCTTTATTATTAGTCTGTCTGCAGCTCCACAGTTCAAAACGCTCTTGAGCTACATTTGACCTCTAGTCCAGGAGAGACTAAATAAATACTTGTATTTGTATTTATTTATTAAAGGACAATAGATATTAAAAGACAAACTAATGTAAGAGACAAACATGCACCGGTGCATATGCAGGATTATAGCCAAAGCTAATTTCCTTTCTCAGACCCCTGCTGGACCAAGGCCAGACACATCACCCACACAATTCATAAAACATGACAAAAGCCTTCAATACCCACCCTCACATGCACCACACACTCATACACGATAAAACACACTCATACAACGTTAGTATTAGTGTTAAAATGTAAAGTCAGGCATATACTCTCATTACTTACACATGCACAGTATTAACATCTATTTACAGGTCTATATACAAATATGATTGCGCAAAAAGTGCTGTTTAAGTTCAGTTATGTAGGCAGATCTGATTCTCCAATAGCCACGATTTAAGTTGGGGAGTTTTTTAGTCATTAAAGTTTGGTTCATAAACATTTGTCATTTACAAGAATTGCCAACAAAAAAGAAAGTTATTTTTCTAAAATCGATCCTCTACATTTCACAAAGACATAATCTGGAGAAGTTTAATTAGTCGTTGATAAAATTGAATCTATATTCAATTTCAAATGATGTCAATCCAACAGAAATAAACTAGACTACAAACTGGAATGAGACATTATAGTCGTTGTATTCTCATAAACACTCACCAAAAATGAATGGTTCAAGATTAATTATAGGCAGAAAATGACATTTCTACTCCACACACTGAATGAGATTAAATTATTCAAATACATTTAATTTGTGCTACCACAGTCTTAACAAAATTAGAAACACTGACTTGTCTTTAATTATTAGATGTTAACTTACTGCACCATTAAACACATAAGAGCAGATATATTGTACCCACGTAATTTGGAAGTTTTGTTTTATTTTTTTGTTTCATTTTTAATCCAGCAGCAGTTTTACTACAAACTATTTCACATTTCAATAGTCTGCTCACTTAATATGTATGTATGTGATGTATTCAGGTCGAGAAGCGTCCAGTGGCTGAATGTGGAGAGCACACAGACTGTCAGTCCTGCCTGTCGACCAGAGACCCGTACTGTGGCTGGTGTGTGCTGGAGGGCCGGTGAGTCAGATGCCCTCCCATACCCCTCTCACCCCCAGGTTCAGATTACCTGTCCAGGCAGAACAACATGGTTTGAAAAAAAACTTTACAAAGACGAGTGAACCTGGAAGTTTATTCTGTCCCCTGATTTCAGAAGGTGTGATTGACAGGCAAATGAACCAATCAGAGAGACACATGCTAAGTTTGCATCTAAAACAAACATGGCTGCTTAAACATAAAAAAGAAGAAACATCTACATAAAAGACAAAGAAGCAGTGCAGATTTTTACAGAAGCAGCAATCAAAGCACCAAATTATAACTTATTTCAGGTAAAAGAAGTTGTTAAAAGAATTTTCGAGCGGAGATGTCTTCTGTATTTGAGGGTTTTTTAGGCTCTATGCTCAGGTCCTCGCGGAGATGTCTTCTGTATTTGAGGGACACATGCTCCAAATGAATGGCTGTGGTTGGATCATCAAAGGTTTAATGAGGTTTTTCAGGCTTTATGCTCAGGTCCTTTTCCCTTCTGGATTCAAACAGGATGTAGAAGGGACTGGCTGGTCAGGCCAAAGTTCATTCATGTGTAACGGTGTGTGTGGTGTGCTCAGGTGTGGCCAGCGCTGGGAGTGTGGACGTGGATCTGTGCACGGTCACTGGCTCTGGAGCTTCAACCAAACCCAACAGTGTCTCAGTATTCAACAGCTCAGCCTCTACAACATCAGCCGAGGAGAGAAGACTGAGGTGAGAAGGGCAGGAGATAGTAGCTCATTTTGTATTTTAAGATATAATCAAGTTAATTATGTAGTATTATTCAGATTGTCCTTCCTTCAAAGGGCAAATATTACATTATTTTCTGATCTATGTTATACTGGTTCCTCATCCAAAACATACCTTGTGATGTCGATCTATGTTATACTGGTTCCTCATCCAACACACCTTGTGATGTTAGTTTGAAAACTACCAGTACATGACATCACAAGGTGGAACAATATAGTTTTAGCTTTGGAGATAGACAGACGAATAATAAAGGGTTACGCAAACATGAGTGAATGAAACAAAACACAACTCTAGGTATGTTTTTGAGGACTTGACACCATTTCAACATGACTAAAAGCTCAGGAGTTCATTTTGCATAATATGGGCCCTTTAAAGATGCACTCTGTAACTTTTCTGGAGGAACGTCCGTCACCTGCTTATATCCATAGAGATACTATTGCCTAGAATCTTCCATAGTGAGCAAGGAAACTCATAATTGAATATGCATGATAATTAGGTTTAAGGCCATAAAAGCAAAGCAATTACATCGCTATGGAAACAAGGATGAAAATTACATGTCAGATTTGTGGAGAGGTGACCACATTCACTTTTTTTTGACCAATGAAACACCCATAATTGAATATGCATGATAATTATGTTTAATGCCATAAAAGCAAAGCAGTTACATCGCTATGGAAACAAGGATGAACGTCACATAGGGGACCTTAAGATTTCCTTGTACTTTTAGCATCACTCAATACAAGTTCTAACCTTGAAATATGAATAATATAAAACCTTTGCAGCAAAATCGACTCCTTTTACAGCATCATACGACTGGACATATTATACTGCTTCACTATAGCATGACATCACTTGATAACCATCTTAACTGGTCTGGTCTCTGTAAGGTTTTTGTGTTTCCCCTGGGCAGAATAAACAGTATCTAGGCAGTAACATTATCTCGATATAATTGAATTCACATACAACTAACCAGAGATCGGATTAAGATTGTCTGAAAATATATTAGCAAACTGGAAAAGGCTGCAGAGCGATTGCAGACACAACCAAGTTCTTTCCTGTCTGTTGCTATGTTTTTTTAATAGTTTTATTCATTTGTACTGACACAACATGATCCGAGACTGAATTAAGGTGCACTCTGTAACATTTCTACTGAAGGGTTTGCCATCTGCTTGTCTCCATGGAGATGTTGTTGCTTTGGGTTTGACATTAAACGTGTCGATCTTTCATGTACTCAATTGTAATGACTTAAAAACTTGCATTCTTATTGTGAATGGGCTTACTTTACTACAGATCAGACTTGTAACTTGGTCCTATGGCATCACCTGCTGTCTCCGTAGAGATAAAAAAGTGTAATGCAATACTGTGGAATATTCGAGGCAGCATGTCAATAGAGATAAGATGGTGATAGATGAGAAATGTTACACAGTACATCTTAAAATATGCGGCGTAATTCCCTTTTCCTTAGATTACAGTGTCAGTAGAAGGCCTCCCCAGTCTCACCAAGGAAGAGGCCTATTCCTGCTTTTTCCATAACTCTGAATCTCCGGCCGTCCTCACCAACAGTGGAGTGGTGTGTTCTACTCCGGACGGGGACAAGTTGCCTCCTATCCGGCATGGAGATGGTACACAAACCTAAATCTTACAAATCACATATAAAAGTTCTGAAAATAAGTGTCAGCTTGTGTGTTTGTTTGCAGATTATGTGATGGTCACGCTCTCCCTGCGCTTTCTCAACGTGACTGTGGCAGAGACAGAGTTCACCTTTTATAACTGCAGCCTG